>BLKR01016529.1:0-25481 GCA_011170035.1 Teleogryllus occipitalis | reverse complement strand
CATAACTGCTTTACAGGGATTGTTTATATTTAAATCTCAAATAAAAATACTTACAAAAATAAATAACTAACAAAGAAATGAATTTCATTCAGCACTGAAACAAAAGGTGGCATTCATAAAATACAGGGAATAAATCTGATAAATCAAGCTAAATAAAATCGACAATCTGCATACGCAACAATGAAGAGTTAGTTTGAAAGTACTGAACTCTTAGTGGAAATATCAGAAGCGTAAAAATAATCAATTAAAAAAATGGAAGAGAGCGGAGTTTGTTTGACTCTCGTCTGTGGTTACGTGTTAAGCGTAGACCCAAAGATAGGTTTCGCGCTGGAACGTTGATAGTGGGATAAATTCGATATATTGTGCCCTCCTGTGGGAATTATGATAAGTGTTCTACTCTCATTGTGCTTCAACGTCATGCATCTATTAATGCATTTTCTAAACATGAAATAAAAGAAAGAAAACAAAAGTAAATTTTAATAAGGAAACATTAGACATTTTTATAATGCTATTAAACACGATTTACAAAATAAATTTATCTTTCTATTACTGTGCATGCATTATAGACAAAAATGTTCCAACAAACACATCTCATAATAGATTAAAACAATTTATTAATTGCTAGTCTGTACCATCGGGTGATAAGGCATCCGGAACGTCGTGTAGTAGATAAAAACATAAGTTTAATAGTAAATAGTAGTAGTAGTAAGTGGATAACAAACAAAGTATCATAGATAAAAACAATTTATTAATTGCTAGTCTGTACCATCGGATGATAAGGCATCCGGAACGTCGTGAATTGTTATAAACTAAAACAAAGAGAACAACCACTAAATATTAATTTGGTTTTAAATCGAGAAGACCTTAAAGTTCGATCTACGTATAAAACAATCTAGTACTTGTAGGCATTTGTGGCGTACAGCGTATTCATAGACGCAAAGCTCCCATTGAGTAGAGCAAAGCTCACAAAGGGGCGCGGCGCAGGTAGACGCGGAAGCACCGGCAGGGCCTGAGGGGCCTCGCAGACTCGTCTCCAACTTGCTACTCAGTCGCTCGCCGCCCGGCGGAGGTCGTGGGGGCGTATCCCGCGGCGAGTTCAAATACCGCCCGGGCCCACGAGCGCACAAAGTCGTGGGCGAAGAGGAGGGAAGGGCGGGGCCGGAAGGAGAAAGGTTCGGTGACCCACAGGGAGACGGGAAGATGGGAAGGTCGCGAGAGGAGACGACGTTGTAATGGGCGCAGCGAAGAAGCTTAGGAGGAGCGAAGAAATTGGGATGTAGAAAGGAGGTTGAGGAGGGGGTGAGGGGCAAGAAGGTTGCAGAGCAGCGAGGAAGTTGATGGGGGGGGGAAGGGAGCTAGAAGATTTGTCGTCATTCAAGGTAGGGTGAAGAGGTTGATACTGTAAAGGGAGAAATAGGCGAGGCGAGCGGGTGGGGAAGATGTGAGTTTGAAAAGCAGAAGGAGCAGGGAGAGGAGGACCAGGTTCAGGCGAAGACAGAAAGATCGGGAAGGACTTCAAGAAGAAGGTGAGATAGGGTGATTTGTGGAAGTGGATGAGCACCGGATGGTTTGGAGGGAAGGGTTGACACGGGGCAGAAGTGTAACCAAGCCTAGAAATACGAGATTAAGCACGAAAAGTTAAGTAGGGGCGTAGGGTCTTGGCGGTCTGACGGATTGGGAACGGCAAAATATTGTAGGGGAGGGAATGGAACGGCATAAAATGTGTTTCGGGCGGGGAGGATCGCGGCTTATGTAACCAGAGGGATAATCGGGATTTCAGAGCGGGCAGGACGAGTAGGACAGCTAAGATGAGTGGAGAGGCCAGACGAGCGGGACAGGAAGGGTGTCTGGGCCGAGTGAGAGTGAGTGGAGAGTGTCGGCAAGTTTCAGCAGGGTGACCGAGGCCAGCAGAGTGGGTAGGGCGGACGAGGAGGCGGAGCGTTTGGAGGCGGGTGGGGGTAGGAGGAAGGGAATGCGGGGTGGGTACTGTGATCGAGGTGGAAATGGCGAGGCGCATGGAGTGAGTCAGACGGCCAGAGTGAGCGGCGTCAGTGGAGCCGGCAGAGTGGGCAGGGTGAACGAGGAGGGCGAAGAGGGTGGCGGAGGGTGAGCGGAACAGGAAAGTAGTTCGGGGTGGGCACGGTGATCGAGGTGGAAATGTGGGGCGAGGCGCGTAGAGTGAGTCAGACGGCCGAGATGAACGGGGTGAGTGGAGCCGGCAGAGTGGGCGGGGTGAACGAAGACGGTGGAGAGCGTAACGGTGGGTGAGAGGGTCAGGAAGGGAGATCGGGGTGGCTACGGTGATGGAGGTGGAAACGTCGAGCGCGGCGCATAGAGTGAACCGCACGACCGGGGTGAGTGGAACCGGCAGAATGAGCGGGGTGAACGAGGAGGGGGGAGAGAGTGGCGGCGGGTGAGTGGGACAGGAAGGTAGATCGTGTGGGTACGGTGAAGGAGGAGGAAATATCGAGCGAGGCGCGTAGAGTGGAGCCAGACGACCAGGGTGAGCGGGGTGAATGGAACCGGCAGAGTGAACGATTACAGTGGAGAGAGTAACAATGAGTGAGGACAGGAAGGGAGATCAGGATGGGTACGGCGATGGAGGTGGAAACATCGAGCGAGGCGCGTAGAGTGGAGCCAGACGACGGGGCCGAGCGGGGTGAGTGGAGCCGGCAGAGTGAGCGGGGCGGTCGAGAAGGGCGGAGGCGGGGTGGGCGCGCGGGGCGGGTGAGCGGGAGGGCGGGGCATGTCAGGGCGGGGCGTTTGATGTCCCTTTGAGTAATTATGCGTCGCCGAGGACCCGCCGAACGCGGCGCGGCGCGGCGGCGTTCGCCTCAGCGCGCGCCCAGCGCGTAATTAAACGACGACGCATCGGCGCCGCCCACCCGCCCTCCCGCGCGGGCGAAGATGCAGACGCCCCAGGTCGCGCTCAGTGTTTGCTTCCTGCTGCGACAGAGAGCGGCGTCTTCGCCCACGATTACGTTCAATTTGGAGCTCTGCAGCGTCTTCTGCGGATATTGTATGAAGGCGATATCGACTACACGATGTACAACCTGTCATTGTTACAACAATCGTCAATTATCGTTTTCAAAATAATCATTGTTACTTCATTAATCAACGAAATTAACTATTTTAATTGTTTTAATAACTGGTAGTATTTTTTCATTTTTTAAATTTTATTACTTCTTGTTCGGCATTTCTGCCTTTCAAGGGCGCTTATACATGATTTCAGTAACTACAGGATGAAGCATCCTCAGGTTTAAATGTCAATATAATAAGAAGAAAAATGTGCTTAGCAAGTTATGTTGTGTGTGTGTGTGTGTGTGTGAGAGAGAGAGAGAGAGAGAGAGAGAGAGAGAGAGAGAGAGAGAGAGAGAGAGAGAGAGAGAGAGATAGTATATTTTCTGATATTTAAGGAGGCTTGAAAATGTCCTTAGGATAGCGTGAGTGGATTCTCTGTGGTTATCTGTAATTCTTCCCTAGATGATTTGTTGGAGCTGGGGATTCTGGTAGTATATCATAAAAGTTTGTTTTTTTTTTGAAATTTTGATAATATAGTCATAAATTGATTCTATTTTTAGTTCTCTATGTAATTGTTCATTGCTTATAAATTATTATTATTGCGGGCGAAAATGCAGACCCCGCAGGTCGCGCTCAGTGTTTGCTTCGAGCTGTGACAGAGAGCGGCGTCTTCGCTCACTATTACGTTCAATTTGGAGCACTGCTTTGCGTCTCCTGCGGATATTGCGAGAAGGCGATATTGATTACGCGATATAAAAACTGTGGTAACAGAAACAATCATTGTTATTTCATTAACCAACGAAATTAATTATTAATTGTTTTAATAATTGGGAGAAATTTCTATCCAAAGCTGTGTGTCCCCACTTGATCCATTCATTGAAGTCCAGGGGCCCTTCAACAACTGACGTCGTTGAGGGTCGTTGAGAGTCTAATGAGTAGGTGATAGCAATAATGATGATGAGGTGAATCATAATGGACTAATGTAATGAAAGGTTGGGAAAACGAGGGCATTTCCAGAATACCTACTGTTATTGTCGGGCCCGATAATATAGTGAATATTTTATCCCGGGAGGTGGTGGTTATTCCTTCCCTGCTGAGTGGTGAGATCAAACACCAACGTATACAACGGCTTGTAGGGGATTTCTCCTCCCCAAGGGACAACGCCTCACCAGGGACAAACTTTAAGCTCTCGACTGATATCTCGACATGTGTAGTAATGTGAACTATATAAGTATGTATGTGGTTTTAAAGGGAGATAATAGGACAAGGAAGAGGAAGGAAAGATCACGCGCGGTCTGAGGCTCGTTTGATAAGATACTACTTCAGCATTCACCTGGAATCGTATAAAGCATGAACAACTACCGATCAGAGCAGCCGGCAGCCGGAATATGACCTTCCTGTACAGACATCGATATATATTATCCAGAAATGCGCATCGTATTTGCCACAGAATACATCAACAAACAAGTAATCTAACATGTGTAGACGATTTAAAAACCACAACGAAGCGTCGAATAAACCTTTCTGTTGCACGAAACCGCAGCAAAAACGCAAGGAAAAGAGAAACTAATGAATATTTCAAAGTAATGGAAGGAAATAACAGGCATTTTTGCTTTTTTAATAACTTACAACATGTCGTTCTTTTCAATCTTACATCTGATACTGTATTCATCAGATAAATCATATTAACACTTCGCATGTTTGTGTTAAACTAACAGTTATTCACGTTACAAAAATAACACATGGCTTTCAAAATACAACTACGTGCACCTTCGCATGGTGAAAGCTATTCCAGAACTTCCGTTTATGCCAAACAGGTAGAACACAAGAAGTTAGAAACCTCAAGAAACCACAGAGCTCCAATATCGTACAAGATCTCTGAAGGCAGAAGGAAGGGGAAAGGTCTTGCAAGCTATAAGAACATGAGGAAACCACGAGGACAAACTTTGATCTATATTAATTTTCTTTGCCAGTGCGGGGAAAGAATTCGGAATGTGAATTTGCGGGGCCGAAGTAATATTTTAAATTAATTAAATAGAAATCGAAATAAAATCAACTGTATCCCATTGGAATAGAAAAAATAACAATATAAAATTAGCGCATATTAAATAATATTTATTTAATTATTTTAAAGAATAACCATTTTTAACTTTCTGGAAAGTGTAAATTAAAATGAGTTGTAATAGTTTTAACAGAAAATATTTAAATTGTATAGTTATGTATAGTAAGCCAAGAATTGTAAAAAAATAGTCTTGTAAAGAGAGAGATGAAGAAGAACCGAGAAGAAAAGTTAATAGTCAAAAATGGGGAAAACATTAAAATATACCATTCTAATAAGCTTAATATTCAAATTAATTTTACTTAATACTCAAATTACTTCGTAAAAATGATCCTAACTATCCTAATTCCCATTTTCACATAGGAATGTAACATTTTGTTACCGAAGTCAAACAATTCATTTAAGCCAGAAACCAGAATTTGCCCCAATTAAAGATTGAAGTGTGGGAGGGTTTAATAAGATCTAAATTGTCTCTTACACCATATCCAAAATTTCATGCAAAATTTTTGTACGGTTTAGTACGACGTTTAGCATTTTCCTTCAGATTTTCCCCTTGTAGGCCATCCTTTCAATATGTCATTTGCTTTATTTCCATAAACATGAATCATTCAACCCTTCACACATACGACACATCCCCTCGTAGGCAACATTTATCGCCCGACAAATACGACGTCGGGGGTAGAAATGACAGAGAAGAGACACAATTCCTTCGTGAAAAAGTACCAAAAGACATTGGTACTTTTAACGAGGTTTTGCACAAAGGAAAATCCAGTATCATTTCAACGAAGACGCAGCAGCTGTTATAGCTCAGCGGTAACTTCTCTACTACATCTCTAGGGGTGCTACGTTTAGAGTCCAGACGATGGGGAATTTTGTCACTAGCTAGATAGCTAAAACGAATTCAACCACTAAGAAAAGAATAATTAGGGTGACCGGCTACTCTTCTTGGTATTTTCCCATTGTTTCTCTTATTAATACCAAAATAACCTAAAAACGGGTCACCGACTGCGCCCGGTCTTTCCTTTCTAAACCTAATTACTCCCTCTCCCTTTCCGCGTACCCACCTTCACAGTCAGATGCGCTATTCTATTATTCGGGCTGTGAGACCAGTCAGAAGCTGAGAGCTTACCCCAACTGGAGTGATGCTCGGATTGGGGAGATACTAGGAGGGGGAAACCCCAAAGCTAACGTTTAGTCGGCACCGTTTCCCACGCTCCAACGAAGAAGGAACACCACCACCTTCCGAGATACAACATCCACTAAACTTTCGGGACTCTCACCAGGAGCGGTGGCTCAGTGCATCAATTCATGTTATCGCAGCGCCTCTGACCGAGAGGTCCTAGGTTCGAGTCCCAACGGCGGCAGGATTTTTGACACTAGCTTTTCAGCTAGGTCGAATTCAGTCGCTGTCTGGAGGAGAATTCTAGCGGCCGGCTGCTCTGTTGGGTAGTTTTCCGTGGTGTCTCTGATCAACACCAGGCGAATGCTGGAGCAGTACCTTACCAAACGGGCCACATACCGCGCGCTATCTTTCCTTCCTCTTCCTTGTCCTATCCTCACCCTTTACACACACGCACTTGTGCTAATATTCACTACACTACCACATATTCCGGAAGACCGGACGGGAGCTTAGAACTTGTTCCGGCTGGGGCGGAGCCCTGCTGGTGCGAGTTACCTGCTTGGGGAAAACCCCGTAGGTCGGCGCCGGATCTGGCCATCCAGAGGGGGAAGACCACCGCTAGCTCCCGAATAAAAACACGCACTACGCTTACGAGACTAATGGCCATAGTAGTTGACGCAACCCGAATCACTAAACGATTAATCAATCAATCGGGACTCACGACCTCAGTGGCTGAGACGCACGAAGCGTGTTCAGTTTCATTCATTCATTCCCTAAAGCGAGGACGCGGTGCAACTGTTCGAGGAAAGCGACTCCTCGCGCGGAGGACCTTCGGCGCAGGCTGTCGCTAGCGCGCCCCGCGGCGACGGACGAACGAACGGCACTTCTGGAAGACGCTGCACCCGCCCCCTCCACCGCCGCCATCGTCCCGTCACCGCCGCCGTCACCTCCGTCTAGTATCGCGCGGCGCGGGTTGCGCTCCGAAGGGCGGGCTGTCCGCTCTCGCGTCAATATCCTTCTCCCCGCCACGCCACGCCACGCCACGCGCCGCACACTGGTCGGAAAGACGACAAAATCCTCACGGACAAACCAAGAACAGAGCGGATTTGGTGTAAAACTGTCATTCAGTAGTACTTCAAATACACTCCTGAAAAAAAAAGTATTGTTTAAGTGTTTTCTTGGTATCTGAGGTAAGCGGAATACGAAATTATTTAAACGTACTTTTTAAATTAAATAATATTTCTGAAAATTCAGCAGTCCTGAAGGAAATAAATGATCTTTAAATTAAGCAAAACGATTTGAGTGGAAATAAGTGTCTTATTAAAAGTACTGGACAACGTCAAGGAGCTTTCAACAATTAAGTCTGCTTAATATAACATTTTTTCATTATCCTGACAACGAAAAACCTAAACATCCATGATATAAAATATACATGTCGTCCATTAATTGACGCAAATGTTTAAATTACTCATTTTCACGCATTTTAAGTTCGCACGAGTTTTTTAAGTAATAAACTTTCTTTGGAATGTCGTGCAATTAAAGTATCCATAGTTCATAAAGTATCCATAGTATCCATAGCAATTAAAGTATCCATATTGGCGAAATATTTTAACTTTTTATTGTAGCAATCTAGTTACGATAAAGACTTTCATCAGACATTGATAAACATTATTAAAAATTGTTGCTTGATTTTTAACTGTGTTTGACAAGCCGTGAAGAATGTCCACTAGAGAACCGAACGATTATTGAGATTTTTAGTTCCATTGACCATTCCTCACACTCCACAAATAATATAGTTTCCTTGAACCAGGGGTCTTTGGTTTTTTTGTGCCATATTGATGATGTGATCCATATTTTCTTTCAGAAAAGATTCATTCAAAATATTTGTCGGTATTTGTCAGAGTTCAATCTCATTATCTCTCATTAGGTAACTACTGCAGTTGTTCAAACGGAGTGTGTAGTGAGAGCATCCCATCAACAAATTTTAATAAGTAAAAAGTACCAAGTAAAACGAACTAACTACAAACTGTAGCGCCTCGGAAATAATTCGAATAATCAACACCATCAAAATCATTACATTTTCTGCCATTGACAGGTTTTCACAACGCAAGTTTTCTCAATCCTTTTCTGTAGTTTTCCAATATTTTTAGTTTTTAATTTGTTTAAATTACTAACTAAAGTAGTTCAAATGATAAAACATGCACTGCCAAGAGATACAAGATATGAATTGTATATCATGAATTACAATTCATAATAAGGAAATATATTTAACTGCATTACTATTCCAGAAACTACTTTCAGTATACAAAAGACAACATTTGACCAATGATAAATTGAAAACGGATAACATGCCTTTTGTAATGATGTGGTAAAAGCACCATTCTTTAGCTTTTGTAATGTTATGAATTCCTCGTGTAAAACAATGAAATTGCTTGAGGTTATACTTGAAAATATAGTACTATAAAAATAAACGTATAATATGAAAACAAGAATAGGTCACAGAGGGTCAAAATTAATTGGTAAACATTATGAAACCAGCAATAAGAAAACACATTATTTCCTAGGGGGATATTATTCATAAGTTGTTATCAATAAACACATTTAAAACGTTTCTAATATATTGCTTTAAAACTTTCTAATATATTGCTTTAAATATTTTTTCCAACAAAATGATCATTCTATATATTTCTGATATTTATACTGAAAAAATACTAGTACGTTTTTGATTTGATATGATATAACAATTTTAACAATAAATTCTTTAATGGTAAGTTCGATAAATTCGAAAAAATTGGTCTCTACGAAAATAACTCATTTTTTCATCAATTGTAGATGACAATTTTTAAAGATCTGATTTTTTAGAACAGATTTTATTTCAAACAAGTATCTCTATTTTCAAATTTGTATTTTTGTAATGTTACTGTTTGGTATTTCTTGAATATACTTAGAGTTCGCCAGAAATACGCCTAGCAGAAATTTTTCGACCGTTAATTGGTATAAATGAGGAAAAAATTCAAAGAAAAAATTAAAACAGGTTTTTAGAAAACAACTTTAATTACCCGAAATTCACGCAATGTTACGCGAAAAATCCTAATATGTTCGAAAAATTGTAATTGACTTTATTTCATGAAATGACTTAAAGGAACAGATTGTATTAAGAAAAAACACTTCTTTATTCAATATCGTAGTTGTAGGAGGACGCCGAAAAAAGTTTTGAACTTATGCAATTTTAGAAGAATCAGGAATTTTAAAAGAAAGAGAGACCTTCGTTATTCTTGAAGTGCCTTTTACATAGAGGACATAGAAGAATTAAAAAATTGGGAGCTGTTTTTTAGAAAATTTTGAAAATGTAAAAGACGCCTCATGTAAAGTACACTCAATAATTAAACTCTCCGTTTCAAACTCGCAGGGTCTCGAGTTCTTTTAAATAGATTGAGAAATAACAATTTCAGGGAAAATCGTCTGAACAGTTTAGGTATTAGCGTTGACAACAGATTGACATACAGATGGACAGACACGTTTTACTGTGACTTCCTCGCCCTCACTTCCTAAGAATCTAAAGTGCGCCGGACAACGTATTTTCTTCAAATCTCAAGTATCATAATCGATTTGAAGGCCCTCGAGGCCTTCTGAGTTTCAAACGGATATTTTGATTCTTGGAGGTACTTTACATGAAGTCTCTACAACATTTTCAAAATGTTCTTAAAAAACTGACATTAATTTTCTATGAAACTTTGTCTTCAATGAGCGGAAAGGGCTCTTAAAGAATGGCAGAAGACTAATTTTTCTTCAAATCCCTGATTTTCTGAAAATTTCAAAAGTTCAAAAATTGATTCTGCGTCTTCCAACAATTACAGTACTGGAGGGACATTTTTCCGAATGAAAGCTATTTTTTAAGAACAGTTCTGAAACTCAGGTTATTTATAATTTGTCAAAAATATGAATAGTTTTTCTGTAATTTTGCGTCAAATATAGGCAAATTTTAATCAAAACGATAAAGTATGGTGGTAATCCCATTTTCGCCAAACTCTCTGTATTTTCAAAAATTACAGAAAGGTGAAATTGAAAAAGGACAATATTGAAGAAAAATATTCTTAAATAACATTAATTCTAAAAGATCAGTTCTTTAAAAAGAGTTATGTATATGTTTTTGAAAAAACTAGTAGTTATCGCGTAATTTATTCTTTTTTATGCAAATTATAAAAAAAGATATTTTCACAAAAAGAGATTAAATATTTTCTTCAATTACTTTGCAGATATAGAAGAATGGAAGCTTAAAAAATGGCGCAAGCGTCATTTCAATTCTCTAAACTATAAATTTTCTAAAATTGTAAATTTAGAAATAATGGAAGAAAGTATATACTATTTAGCCCCACTAGTTTTTTTAAAAAACTTTTGATGCTTTCAGTGGCTTATTTTTTCAAATATTACACTATCAGACGGTTCATCAAATGTTTCAAAGATTGTAGAACTTTTAAAGTTTGTATTTTATTGCAGATGAATGCAAATTACACGTTCACAGAGTAAATATATTGAAGTAATGGAAGAAGATCAGGTGCGCGTTGCCTTAACAGTCACATACCAATGTATTTCTATATCTAGAGAACATCAATTTGGGGAGGGGTATCAACGACGAACCAAAAAATAAATCACAATACAATTTAATGTTCAGCGACATCCTCTTCCATTAAAGACAATCAAATAAATTCGTTTTAAAACAATTATTTTATTGGCATCTATGCACTAAAATCACGTTTCGTGGTATGGACTTTTCTGTAATGTGAACAATTTTGTTCTTCTTTCAGACAAATAAAATACTGTTTGCTATCTGCCGACTATCCGTTACGGTTTATAGACTATCCGTTACGGTTTATGGACCAAATCAAAAGGCGCCTTAAGTAGAGAACGGAATAATACGGTTGTAATTTTATAACTTCCACTGCAAAATAAAATTCTATTTCCGCCACAGTCTTAATACATCACATAACTTTGATTTCCAAAGATCTTGCACCTTAGAAAATGAATCAAGGAAATGCCCTCTGTTGATTTCTGAGACCTTAAATATTAAAACTCATTAGACTATCAATACGAATGTGGAATCCAATATTTTTACTAATGCCTTTGATAATGTTTTGTCCAAAATTAAATTACGTTCCGGTGAATAATACAATAGATTACTCAATTGTTTCTGTCGTTTTCTTACATCGTTTATTCCTTGTTCGACTACTTCCCCTTCCTTCTTTTATCCCCTCCCTACTACCTTGCGTTGCGAAACTGTGATTTTAGTGCGTAGGTGCCAATAAAATATTTTTTTTAAATAAGCATTGACTTAATTGTCTTTAATGTAAGATGATACCATTGCACATAAAACAATGTATTTATTGAAGAATGAATAATAAAACTATTTACATATGACACGTCTTTTCTGTCACTTTGTTTTCAAATATTTTCAGTTATTATAAGCCATATACATTTTGAACATTTTCTGAACTAGTGGCTCTTTCCATGGGGACACAGATAACAAATATTTTTTAAGAACTATTTCAACAATTACAAAATTTCTCTAATTGCACAACTTATCTACATCAACGTATTCTAAAATTATATTGCAAAATGATTATGAGCAGGTCTGGCTGTAAGAGAACGGCGGAGAACAAAGCAATTACGTATGGCAACATAATTTTTGAATTTCTATTCGATATTTTTTTCACAGTTTCGAAAGTTTGATAGGTTTCGAAAGAAATACGCTTCGAAAGGCGAAACTATAACTAGGTGTTAAGAAATATCTTAAGTAAAACGGTCAAAATATATCCTTACTTAAGCAAAGAAATAGCCTGCTTGGATAGTTGAGGTCTCTAAGGCTGAAAGGCCGTAGCTGCCTCGTGCCTGAAGGGTCGCGAGTTCGAATCCCGCGCGAGGCATCGATGTCTGTGTGTCCGTGTATGAGCATGCGAGTTGCACACCGTTACTGTTACGTTGCCCCCAAGTTACAAAGGTTAATTACAGTGGTCGATGTATGATCTTAGTAATAGTAAAACGACCTTAAATAAGTATGTAAATATAATAGGAAATTTACGCTGCAGTGGACCTCCGATGGTAGGTGACTGTTAATTACAACGTGAAAAGTATTATTTCTTGCTGATAGATTGCTGCGATTATCTGACGTTTCAAAGTATTCTTTCCAACCCATGGACACTCATCATCATCATCATCATCATCATGGATTGAACCCATTGGCCTGTTCTGTCTTCAAGAATATCCTTCCATCGTCTTACTGTTCTTTCAATACTCCTTCTCCCGTACAGGTTGTAGTTATGGAGGATTTTTGGAATTCGAACTTCAGGCATTCTCATTAAATGATCATGTCAATTCTTCTTAGTGTATCTATTTTTTCAGTTAGGTTGAAGATCTTTAATTCGTCTCTGATGTCCGAGTTCCTTTTATGGTCCAGTATTGAATAGCTCGCCAAAGGTCTAAGAAATCTCATTTCCGCGGATTCTATTTTTCTCTTATCTGTTCCATTGACAGCCCATTTTCACACCCATTAGTTATCATTGGAACTGCCATTGTTTTATAAAATTTCAGTTGAGTGTCTGTACACAATTTCTGTCTGAGGTTTCTGTCTTTCGTATGGTTCCACACATTTTCTGAAATTTCTGAATTTTATATTGATATCATTTTTTTGGCAGTATGAAAAATTGCAACCGAGATAGTTGAAGTTATTTACTTGTTCAACACTGTTACCATTAATTACTATTTTACACAATGGAACACCCATGGACACTCTTTACACGAATTACAGAGACAGTGGGACCGGGAGTGGTAACTCAGTGCATCAACGGATGACACTGCAGTGCCACTGACAGGGAGGTCCTAGGTTCGAGTCCTGACGGTGGCAGGATTTTCGACACTAGCTTTTCAGCTCGGTCGAGTTCAGTCGCTGTCTGGAGGAAAATTCTAGCCGGTTGCTCTGATCGGTAGTTTTCCGTGGTTTCTCCGATCAACACCACGCAAATGCCGGAACAGTACCCTAACAAACGGGCCACGGACCGGGCGAGATCTGTCCTTCCTCTTCCTTGTCCTATCCTCTCCCCTTACACACACACTAACATGCACTACACTACCACCGGTCGGGAGCTTAGAGCTTGTCCCGGCTGGGGAGGTGCCCCGCTGGTGAGAGAGTCCTGGTTAGGGGGAAACCCCACTAGCCGTCGGTAGGTCGGCGCCGGATCTCGCCATCCAGCGGGGGAAGAGCACTGCCATCTCCCGATAAAAACATGGCCTACACTAACGGGACTAATGACCAAAGCAGTTGACGCGCCCAGAAACACGAAAAAATCAATCAATTAATTACAGTGATCGATGTATGATCTTAGTTATAGCAAAGCGACCTTAAATAAGTATAAAATTATAATAGGAAATCTACGCTGCAGTTGATCTCCGATGGTATGTGACTGTTAATTGTATCGTGGAAAGTATTATTTCTTGCTGATAGCTGGGATTAGCTGACGTTTGAATGCCTGCATTCCGACCCATGCACACTCTTTCCACGAATTAGTGAGTGGAGGTTCCGCAAATCCAGGATGTGCCATTCCGCCGACGATAGCGCCCACTGCGTTCCCGCGCCGTCTCGCCCGGGGCGCGCGCTGCGTGCCCGCCTCTTGCTCCCGCGGAGGAGTGGGCGGGGGGGGGGGGACGACTGCTCTGCCCGTCGGCTGCTCGCCTGCCAGCCCGTGGCGTCGCGACGGCGCCGCGTCGGCGCCCCCGAGGGTGTTACGCCCAGACAAATCGTTTTCTTGGCGGAAAGCGAAGCTTGAGGAGGTGTGACGCGACACACACGCCGGGAGACGCCGACAGGTCGCGTCCGCGACGGACGCTCTTTCATTGAAGTCGCCGAGTTTTTGTTTGACACTCAGCTACGTGTTCTGAGAAGTTCAAAAAAATAAAATTATGCGGAATTAAGTAAAATGCATTTGCGGAGGATGATGTTTTCATTGACAGAAAGCCTGTTCTTATGGTACTGTTGTTTATTGGTGCATAAGCTTTTTAGGAAACATTCCTGCCAATTTCAGTGCTAAATGACAAAAGAAAATTGCAATATATGCATCTTATAATACAATTTGTAATTTGGAGACTCGGATTAACATAATGTAATTTTCTAATAAAAAGTTTCATTAGGATGGAGAGTGCATCAATTTCTAGGTTGCTTATTTGCCCCAGAGAGTATCCTCAATAATATTGGAGAGTCCGTCAGTAAGTTTCGCTTCCTTCTCTACAAAATATCTAAAAACAGTAAATGAAACAAATGAAATTCATTAACAATACAAGTAATCACCAATGTGAAATACTTTTTTATTCAGTAACATGAAGCTCGCACGTCGAACATTTATCTGGAAATTACTCACTTAATTATTAGTGTATGAGCATTGACTGTTATTACGTAGTATGTAGTTATGAACACATATAAAAAAAATAAACCGCAATGGAACGTCTACATTATTATCCAAAATGCAACTACTCGTATCAAATGGTTCGTTATGCACGAACAATATCAGGGAATTCCAGTTCAGAATCTTTCTTCAAAATTATTGTTTTGAGCTGAATATCGTTTTCAAATGAAGGTCAAAGTAATTCTACAAGCGTATGTTCTGCATTATTTTCGCAAACTGTATGGCATGCAACGCCTTGCGATCGAAGAGAAAGGAAGTAGCGTTTTCATATTCGTAGAAACGTTTTGTTCATACATTACACTTTTATTTTCCGCCGCTCGTCGTCTTACGTCCCAAGGCTCTGGGCGGCAGGCACATGCAACTGTCTTCCTCCACGAATAGAAATACTTTAGTTTGTTTGAAAACGCCCTACCTGAACTTATATCGTATTTTAAAAAGTATAAATATGGTAACATTCAAAATTTCAACAAACAAAAATAAAACACATTTAAAATTAGGACAAGTAATGAGAAGAACGCGATCTCTGTCCGTTTTTCACGCGTTAAAGTGAGGAGCCCCTGCCAAATGAAATACTAAGCAACCCGCTTTGCGGGTGTGCACTGTGGGACAGTCCATACGTCAGAACAAACCTCTTGCTTGGCTTTATATTACGACGAACAATACGGTGAAAATAACACTCAAAATGTTGAAAGCCATGGAACTATTTGAGGAATGAACATAAAACAAAATTATATTGTTTATTTAATTCATTACATAATATAATTTTCTGTTCCAGAGAAGATATGATACGCCACAACTTAAATTTTATTTACTAAGGGGGAACCAAAAACCCTGTTCTTCAATTTAACAACCCACTTATAGACCTTTGTATAAACATATTATTTAACTTCCCAAACATTAACTAAACTGCTATTAATATAAAAACATCAAGTTATTACACTATTTCAGAACTGACACAGTTGTAGAATGGGATATAATAATATATAATATTTAGACGCATGTCAGTGACAACATATTCTTCAAAAGCAAAACAACCATAATACTCAATTACTTATTAACTTTCAGCTGTTATGATGGAGTCTACAAGATCCTCTTTTTTAATAGTAGTTTTTATTACATACTTACCATAAAATTTTACAAGTTTTTTTCAAAGTTTTTAGGTTACATAAACGTACATACATATGATTTTTAAACGCACATTTCAACAAATATGTACCATGTTTGAAAGAGCGTTCCCAGGAAGTCGCATATTAGACGCTTTAGTCCTCTCTAAATGACAGACGATTATATCTCACAGGAGGAGTCTCACAGACGTATCCTACCAGTTCCGTCGCCACTGAGATAGCTCAGGACATCCACTAATATCTCTGCAGCGCTTCTGAGTGGAAGGTCCTAGGTGCGAGTCCCGACGGTGGCGGAGTTTTCACCCAAGCCAGATAGCTACGTCAAATTCAGCCACTCTGTTGTCGAGCATTCTTTCGGACGGCTGCTCTGAACGGTAGTTATCCGTAGTTTCTTTCATCAACGGCAGGCGCATCCCGCAACAGTACCATAACAAACAGGCAACGGACCGCGCGCGATTTTTCCTTCCTCTTCCCTGTCGTCTTATCTTCTCTCTCTCTCTCTCCCTCTCTCTCTCACACACACACACACACACACACACACACACACAGTTACAAAACACACTACCCCATATGTCAGGAGAACAGTTGGAAACGCACAGCTTGTCCCGCTTATTGGAGATACCTAGTTGGGGAACATCCTGCAACCGGTCCTGTATCCTATAACCGGATCTCACCACCAAGCGGGAGAGGAAGAATACTTCTCGTGACAAAAAACATACACTGCAGTTACGTGACGTATTACTATATCAGTTGACGCGACCACAAAATACGAAATACTGTAATTAATCAATTTTCAAGTACAAGAACCTAGCGTGCAGCTCACTACTCATCACTAAATCTGCTCCATCCCATAGAAAATACAATTTATTCCGCACTCTACCCAGCGCTATCATTTAACCTCCAACAAGCATTCAAAACACAAATGTTGACCAGGCGCGCCACAATATTTACCCCGCGTGTAAACGCTCTCCATCATTAATCTCAGATGCTGCCTCGCGCAAACAAAGGTCCCTCTCTCTCTCCCCCACCCTGTGAGCGTGCGTGTGTGTATGTGTGTGCCGTATCTTGGACAATCGGGACTTTCCGAAAAAAAAACCTTCCTCATTGACCTTTCCCCTTGGCGAAATTTCGCGGCGTCAGGCAGCTGTCAATATTTGCGTACGCGCCAGAGGCAGCTGACTCATTAGCGGCTACGCGCGACGGCAACGCGCAGCCACGCACAGCCGCCCCTAGGCCAGCGACCGCCGCGCGCCCTGGCGGTCGATACGCGCGCGGGGGCGTGTCGCAGGCGAAACGTACCGGCGACGGGGTCCGCGTGACGCGCAGGGCCGCGGAACAAACATATTCTTTAATTATTCCGATGTTCTTCAATGAGGGACCATTAGGTATTGAAAGTTATTTGGTCAATTTTATGGAGTTCTTGAAGAAGCGACGGTTTGAAGAAAATTATTCTTCGGTATTGGGATTGATTGATTGATTTGTGATTTCGGGCGCGTCAACTATTGTTCTTCAATTAGGGACCATTAGGTATTGGAAGTTATTTGGTCAATTTTATCGAGTTCTTGAAGAAGCGACGGTTTGAAGAAAATTATTCTTCGACATTGGGATTGATTGATTGATTGATTGATTTGTGATTTCGGGCACGTCAACTACTGAGGTCATTAGTCTCGTAAGTCAAGTGCATGCCGCTATATCTTGTTTTGAACCACTGTAATCCGCCCGCGGCCACGCACACAACGTTAGACTGGCGGCTGCGCCCGGAAGAATATCCAAACGCCCACCCGCTCCTGGCGGTCCCTTCGCGAATTATGCAGGCCGCGCGTCGTCAGACAATGGGTCGTTTGCGGTCGCGCCACGCCACGCCGCGTCACCGCACCACCACCGTTACCACCCTGTCGCCTCGCAACCGCGCGAGGGCCACGCTCCAAACGCCCACTCACAGTCACCGTTGGTTGGTGCAGCCTCCTCCAATACTGCCAATCAGTCGCAACGGCCCAGTTCGTCCCCCCCGCAGTCGCACCATCACCAACGCCCCTTCCGCTGCAACCATCCCCACCGACACCACCACCTCCTTCGTCACCATCTCCACCGTCGACACCTGTGCCCTCGCTGTCACCATCGCCCCCGCAGTCACCCTCGCTCCCGCCGACGCACTGCCCTCGCCGTCACCACCGCCCACGCCATCAACACCGCCTCTGTTATCCACACTCGCACTACCGTCACCGCTGTCGCCACCTCCAACATCACCACCCTACCGGTACCATCGCAGTCACAACTACCCCAACCGCCATGTCCCAGTCACAACTGCTCCAGCCACCACCATCACCCCCGCCATTCCGTTCCCAACCGGTTTCCCGCCACCCCCGCCGTAACAAACGCTCTCGCAGACACCTCCATCCTAGCCATCTACGCATCCAACCCCCGCTATCACCGCCACTTTGCCGCCGACCCCCTGCCACTTAGCTCCCTCACACCGCCCTCTTTACCTTGCGGGGCCCACTTCACTCCCACAGCCACCTCAACGCCTGTGTTGCCACTGTCGCCTAGAGAGGCGCGCCGCGGCGTCTTTATTCCCGGTCGGTGTAGCCGGCAGAGGTGTGATACATCTTCATAGCAATTCTAACACATAAGAGTATCTAAATACTTGAATGGATGTGTGAGTATAACGATATCATAGGAATGATAATACAGTAATTCTGCAATGAGAGGCATCGAGAGTGAAATGGAGCAATGAGAGGGTATCGAGAGATTCCCAAGAAAATTTGTCGCGAGCCCATTTTGCAAATTTCATGGAGATGCCCGCGAACCCATTTTGCAATTTCGAGATTTTAACTCCGGTACCCAGAAATGAAAAATTAGTTATCTGCCATGGAATGGATTTCAAACGGTTGCGTATGTCAGTGGATATTCGTTTTTTTCGCATTTATTTTCTATATAAATTGGTCTCCTGAATTCAAAAGTGTAAATTTTTTCCCTATGAAATACCAATTTTAAACAAATTCCGTAATAGTGTATTTAGTAAGTATATTTTGCTATAAGTGTGGTCAATTTATGATTGAAAGAAGAGGGAGAACATAACCTCATTTTAAATGAGGTAATGTTCTGACTCTATAGCCACATATGTTTATAACGCTTATTTTGTAATGAAGCTGAGCGATCACGACAAACCGTGGCTTGTCAATGTACGCTGTATTTGTGATGCACAGTTAACAAACTGGAAGGCACGAACGAGAAAGAGGAAGATATTGAGTTTTGAAGTTTCGTTGGTAAGAGCCGAGACAAACAACCATCTACGCGATTCTTCTTTTGTTATTTGAAAAGTAAAAATATTCATTTTAAAGAACAAACAAGGAATAGTTTATCCTGATTTGGTGTTTGGTACAAGACCTAAAGCACATGTCACTGACGTTCCTATACTGGAACCTCCTTAGAACATTGAGGTACTGATTCAAGTTCAATAACAGTCAAGTAAGCTGAATTATTTGACTGGACAAGCACCGAAGACAAACAGAAACCTCTGCTGGAGAATGAACTGATATTTAAATCTCCCAAAGTATGATTCTGAAGCTCATACTAAAACGTGTATTGAGAAAATTCAATTCAAAATTTTTAAACCTGAAAATCCCAGACCCAGATAAGAACTTTAAGACCTTTGAAGCCCAGAAACGAAACAAATTGTGAAAGCGACGCGTCCACGTGACGTGTTGCGAGACAATGGCTCGTTTGCGATCGCCCAGCGCTCGATTCGAGCGAAAAAGGCCGAGCTGCCACATCGAGGATGCAGCAAACTAGACTGCATCTACGTACGATATGAACTTCTGACATTTGGTCTTTTCGGAATACACTATGAGATTGCACTTATTTTTCATTTCGTATAGAAATTAAAGAATAATATCATTATTATATAATTTATTTAACAAATAATTTTCCTTAAAATAATACAGTCTCATAATAATATTAGACTTCGAGGGAATGTAGAAACAAAAATTATTACGCTTTACTGATGAACCCGTAGCAGGAAATGTAACTTAATGAAATTGAACATGTGATATTTACCTCTTATTAGTCGGCAATGCGTCATGTGCTGATGTTTGGCAGACATACGAAATTTGTTGACGTTATGAGAACGTGACTCTAGGGTTTAATCAATTCCTACAGTTATTTTATTTAATAGACCTGGAATTCTCTAATCCATAATCATCTTGAAGAATGGAAAAACAGAGCAAAACGTTTAAATTTAGCCGAGAGCCAATCGCTGCCTCCACAGCGACTATCCTGGGGTTCGAGTCCCGACGATGACGGATTTTCGACACTATTTAATTGGTTGAGCCTAATTCAGCCGTCGTCTGGAGAGAAATTCTAGCGTCCGGCTGCTCTGGTCTCTAGTCTCGTGGTTTCTCCGATCAACACTACACGAATGTCAGAAAGTACCTTAAAAAGGGCGACGGACCGCGCATCATCCTTCCTTTCTCTAAATTTCTAAATTTTCCTATCTTCTCCACCTACCCCACTCTCTTAGACTTGCATACACCACACACTACCAGACATGTAGGGAAGTAAGTCAGAGGCTTCTATCTTTCCCCGGAAGGGGGGGAGTTCTGCTAGGAGAGATATCTGGAAAGGGAATTCCCTTTCAATCTGGCGTGCATTTCGGTGTTGGATCTCACCATCCCGCGAGAGAGTAACACCGCCCCGCCAGGCATAAAGCATTCACTACACTAACGGAACTAATGACCAAGAACAGTTAACGTTCGCGGAAACATAAATCAATGGAATAAACTGATAGGGGGGGATACCGGCCATTCTCTTGTCACGCCGAGCGAGGGCCGGGGACCTGAAACGTGAGATTCCTCAGAGGAGAGGGATCGGCTTTGCGGCGCCCTGAATGCATCGCGCCTTGCATTGCTGCTGCAGCTGCACCCAAAGGGAGTGCAGTTTCAATTGCGGGGTGGCGAGAGGGATTCAATGGAGGACGCTCCAAGTAGAGGCGGAGATCGGTCACGTGGCTTCTCATCACGACTCGCATCGAGAATGTGCAGCCAATGGCGAACGCGGGAGAATAAGAGGAGTCAAAGAGAAATAATAATAATAATAATAATAATAATAATAATAATAATAATAATAATAATAATAATAATACGTAAAATTGACAGAAGATCTTGATTGACATCAAGATCTTGCTGGTAAACACGGATTGCTCGACTCTTCCATGCCGTTTTACAAATATTCTCCAGCACCTGAATTGGAAACAAAGAAAAATGTGATGTACAGGGTCCGATTTGTTATCACGGATAAAACAGTGGATTATAACAGGCCTGATATCCTCCTCATTGATAAAACCAATAAAGTAGCCTCTATAATTGATATTGCAGTTCCTCTGACGCACAACATCAGGAAAACTGAAATAGAGAAGATCAGGATGTAGGAAGAGCTTGCAATGTAATTTAAACATATCTGGCGGTTGGAGAAAATTCTCATATATGCCTTGGTGATCTCATCGGAAGGAGTGATGTCGAAAACATTTAAAAAGAATTTGAGAAATTTGGAACTAGCAATAAAATTACAAACTGTAGGACAAAAACACTTGTCGTACTTACTTGTCACAGTTTTCGAAGGTTTTTACAGTTAGCTCAAGTGGCATAGGGTGAATTCCCTTTTCATAAGAGAAGAATATGGTTGTACGACACCAAAAGACAGATTCTTTTGCCCAGTTTAACTGAGAAATAAATCCAATAATAATAATAATAATAATAATAATAATAATAATAATAATAATAATAATAATAATAATAATAATAATAATAATAATAATAATAATAATAATAATGATTCAATTGATTGATGGTTCTGATAACGTCAACTGCTGTGTTCATTAATACCGTTAGTATAGTGGAAGGTTTTGTTGCCTGGTTGCAATGTTCCTCCCCGCTAGATGCTGAGTGAGATTCGCCGAACTACAAGTCAGCTTGTGCGGGAATTACCCTTCTAAGTAACTCCCCCAGTGGGACAACTCTCCAGCTGGGACGAATTCTAAACACCTGACTTATCTCCCCAGATGTTTGGTGTTGTAGTGCGTGTAAATGTGTGTACGTAGAGGATGAGGCTAGGACAGGAAGATGAGGAAAAGACAGCATGCGATCCTTGATGCGTTTTTAGTGTATTGCTCCGGACTTGCCTGGTTTGATTAGAGAAACTAAGGGAAAATACCGATTAGAGCAGATCACACGCAAGAATTCCCTTTCAATCAGCACCTGAATTTGACATACGTATCTAGCTAATGTCAAAAATTCACCGTCGGGACTCGAATCCACGGGCCTTCTGGTCAAAGTCGCTGCAGCGTCAGCGGAAATGGAGGTTCTGAGGTTAACTCAGTCAGTAATAAATAATGAAGGAAACTGAACTACTGTTGCTTCTTGATCTGAAATGAGAGACGTCAAAAACGTTAAAGCAAGGAGAAATAAACCACTCCATGAATGGAGTGTATAAAGATGAACAAATAACGATAATTCAGGTGGCGTACAAGAAGAAGAATAAAGCCCGAATCAGAAACAATGGTAATATCTTCCGAGGATCTCGCATTAAGTCCATGAAATTATGATTTGATGAATTTAGATGCCCTCAAAATTGTTCCAGTAGTAAATGACATATTTACCAGGAACCCGTAGAAAGTTTGTCCAATTCTAGCAAAGTTCGAGTACACGAAAATTCACACTAGGTTTCTCCTAACTTTCACAGGGAGATTTGTAAGGCCCTCAAAATTTCTAATAAATACTGTAAGTGGTATGAACTCTCACTAAAACAACTGAGATCTGTAGGTCTGTGTATAATATTAAATGGCGAAAACATCCAAACAAATAGTATGAAAGCAGTATACCAACCAGATATTTTTAGCCAACATTCGTGTAGAAAAACTTCTGTGTGTGCTCTTGCTGTCATACGCGATCAGTATTTCGGAACCAAGGAGATGGAATAACGAATACGAAATCGAGATCTGCTGGATGTCGGGCGTAAAAAACACAGATCGTTCGTACCAACAATTAGCGAAGCTCTGTGATATTTGCCGCAAATCTATCTAAGAACTGATCAAACTGTCGTGGTCGAACGCGATCTTTAAACATCCGCTGAAATTGCAGCAGCAAGGGGCCGACTGGGTGGTTCATGACAGCGCGTGCAGGCGGCGTCCTCATGAACAAATGAATGCTTTATTTTACGTGGCGAGACTCAGGCCATGAGGCCTGCTCTTCCGTCTGACCCCGCAAATTTCGTTACGCTTCTTTCACCTACTAGGGGAGAAAGAAGGTATTACTTAGGCGACGAAACAGGCCATTTGAACTTGGCTCAGAGGCTTCATTTAGGTTTGAGAAACTTTACATGCAGTAAATTTACTAACATGGGACAGCCGGCTTTACTCCCCCTCCAAAGGAAGGCGTACGAACGATTTTTAACGCCCTTAAAAATCTACGACTTCGATCGGGTTTGAACCCGCTAAATTGGGTATAACAGCCCGATACGCTAACGTATCGTACGTTAACCTAACCGTATAACACCATCGCCGCCGCCGCCGTATGCGGGTTGATCAGTGGCGGCCAAGGCCCAGAGGGTGCGGCCGGGAGAGCACCAATCGGGGGCCGTTTGACCTCTCGCCCCGCTGCCGCCGCCAACCGGAAAGCATAGTGTGACTACAAGAATCCTCCTCCTGGGTAAATACAAGGGGTGCCCAAATGGCAAAGGCAGTGTGCGTTTTCCAGCGAGCCGAAGTGATTTGACGAATGTGTACGGTAACATATGGAGATTCAGAGTTGGGGCAACTTCCGGTCACTTTGTTGACTGTGTTTCGAACATTTTTCTGGAGGAACGGTAATTAGATATTGTATACGCTACATATCCTGGCTATCTCGATTTCACCAAGCATTGATATGATTTTGGATTTCTGTAAATTGCGAATTGAACACTTACATTTTTGTACCTTGCAATTTATATGTATGTTATTTTCAACAAATTTTTAACTTATTCAAAAGATAGGGAAGTAAAATTTATTGCGTTATTGTCAACATCTCATATTTTCCGCAAAATATTGTAAGATACCCACAGTTGCTAGATCAGCTCCTTAGGAAGCTCGTTTGAACTTGAAGTACATGTTATACTTCACCGACATATTTACCCGTCAACGTAGGGATAGTAATAATAATAATAATAATAATAATAATAATAATAATAATAATAATAATAATAATAATAAATGCTCCTTTTTTCCTTTATGATGTTTCATTACACAATGCAACGGAGTTCATTTGTTTTAATAACAATTTCCTATTAACCTGAAACACGGGTTACTACTATTATTTACGAATTCCATGCTTCAAATTCCGTTCATTATAGTAAACCGAGGTTGCCAAAGGACGATGCTCGAATTTTGAGGATGGTCGCCGCTATTCGCTTCAATGCGTGAACAACTTCATTAATCATTTCACATTCATTAACTCAACAATCATTTCCAACTTCCAATCGTCATTTCCCAGGTGCATAGAATCGTAATCCGTTGCGTCACTACACTGCTAACAAATACAATTTCAATACGATTCCGAAACAGTCGCTGATCGAACATTTTCACTTTGTCGTCAAGTTCAAGTTCTACGAAACTATGTCCAAATATGAGTCAAAGCCACATTACTTCCATTAAGATTATATGTTAACTACACTGTTAACTAACAATTAAGAATCTTGCGTATTGTGTAAATTGAAAATTGGAAAAATAATTTGCAACAATTCAGCAAATTAAAGAAGCCTATAAAGAGAAAATCACACACTTAATCACACACATCTGTTTCAAGTCTGTGATTTTCATGTTGTTTCTGTTTACTTATTTACTTTTTTGATTTCGTTAGCTGAAGTACTCCTTTCAGGTTGTACGGACATTTATTTAACCCAATCATTTATTAGATGGGAAAGGAGTACATTTTATCTACAGTCTTCCTCTGCCATTTCCTGCCTTGCTTCGTCTGGCTCAGCCCTCCCTCCCCTCCCCGTCCACGACTCGCCCCGGTCGCTCAGGGCAGCTAGCACCTGTAAGCAGGTGAATCTTTGCATACTCCCGACAAGCTTCCAAAAACAATTATCAGAGATAACGCAAAGGGGTATCAGCAATAACACACACAGTTTAGGGTTAAACAATGTAGCTTTATCACCAGGTTTCACTGTACTGGAGCAGCCCGCCTCGGCGCGACTGGCGGCGTGGGAGTCCAGAAATACGAAGCGAGTAGGAGCCCGTCTGCGTCGCGCAGATCCACACAGCCCGTGGCCATCTTGGCTGCGTGAGTTATCAATCCTTAAATATAAAAAGTGCCGTTGACCCGAGAATGCCCGCAATAGGTAGACTCACGCCAGTGCCCGCAATGTATCTCACAAATATAGCTTCTACTTTTCGTAAATGCGAATGATCTAAAGGTCCGTTTCATGAAATACATATTTTATGCAGTTTGAACATGTCCCGCAATGCACATGTTAATTAATCTTATACTGCAGAATTCTCGTCTTAATAGTTATGATGAGAAAGGTAATAATTGACAAAGTACATGCAAAAATCATTGAACACATTATTCTATTAAATAATATTAAATACATTTTTCTCAAATTATTTTGCCATGTTCTAATATATATATATATATATATATATATATATATATATATATATATAAATTATAATATCT
>BLKR01016528.1:0-25506 GCA_011170035.1 Teleogryllus occipitalis | reverse complement strand
AAATAATAGCGAAAACCTGCAAGAGGCCATGAACTCCGTGTGTAAATGAACTACTGAGAACGACTTGAAAATAAACAAAGAGAAAACCGATTTGATAGTTTTTCGGAAATGGGGCAAAATAGCCAGAAAGGAAACAGTGACAATGGGAAGCGAAGTGCTAAAAATTGTCGGCACGTACAAATATTTAGGCATAACTCTACAGACAACAAGACTGACATTTAGCTACCACGTTAAAGAGAGGGCAGCTACAGCGTTATCACAATAAACCAAATTAAAAAGATTAAGAACCTATCCATGAAAACCGCAATGCGTCTATTTCACGCGAAAATTCACCCGACAATTACCTACGGAATTGAAACAATATGGCCGTACTTGAACAAAAGAATTTACAGATCATTGAAGCAATTAAGGCCACCTATCTGAAAAAAAGCAGTTTGTCTTAAAGTACACTCCTTCTAAATTAATATACGCCCTTACCAAGGTAACTTTCCTATAAAAATAGGAAAGAATAATAGAAGATATAAGGCTACTTTTCCCACTGACACACACTGAGGCGTACAGGGATGCGATGTCGGAGACGATACATAAGAGGGACCTAATAAACGAAGAATTCTACTCCTCGGATCCCATGACACTCAGAAGCTGGATGGAACCCAACCAAGAAATGCGTCATGTCTTCATTAGGCTAGCTACCATGCTAGGCTAGCTACATTACCGACTGTGCAAGAGGGAATACTTCCATGAGGCAGACAGTGAATGCGTGTGCAAACGCTGTGAAAATACATGTCCTAGATATAATGAAATATGTCCAATACCACATCACATCGTATGCCGAAAATTCATCACATTGCCGAAAATTAGACAAAACTTTGACAGTGTGGGAACTTAGTGGGAACAAGCGTGTGAAATGAGGCCAAAGAAGTGCTAAATAACTTATATTCAACTAACTAATGCGCTACTACGTGCCATTTTGACATTATTATTAAAAATGTATTCTGCAGTTTTTACAGAGCTATGGCTCAAGACCCGTCACCATTATGGCATTATAGCACGGTTTTTCGTCTCTTTCTCTGTCGTGCCGGTAGGTGTCGCATGCTCTCGACCAAGCAGTGCTGCAGAAGAAGCGACTCTAGCGACACGACCGAGAAAGATGCGAAACATACCTGCAGAGGTCGTGCATAAAGTTGCATACGTTTTCTGTCTCATGCATTTTCCAAAGAACGTGCTAAATCACCAGGTGGTGTTCTGCGAGAGTGGTAAAAAGGTATTGCGTGAAAACCTGGTGAAAACTCATTGACAAACGAAGTGGATGCTTTGTAGTCGGCGATAGCTCGTTTGGAGACTGACGTAGACAGCACTGTTGACGTATCAAGGTGTGTGCATGTGGTCCCATGAACTGATATATTAATTGTTATTTCGAAACTCTTGCAACAAATCTAAACTTATTGCTGTTGGAGTGAATTCCGCAAAATATTTTGATATGTCAACTGAACTTTCTGATGCTGTTGGCGACCTTAATATTGAGCAAACGAACTTGAATGGGAAATGTGAAAATGAAGACGAAGATATTGTGGACCCATGGAATGTTGTTAGTAAATCTCAAGAAGGCATCGACTATGATAAGTTGATTAGTAAGTTGGAATTCCATATTTTCATTACTTGTCTAAAATTACTTACCAGATTTGGAAATACAAAAATTGGTATTTTAATAATAATAATAATAATAATAATAATAATAATAATAATAATAATAATAATAACAATAATGTTAATAACAATACTTCCAAATATTTTGCAGGAAAGTTTGGCAGTTCAAAAATAGATCAGGAATTCATTGCAAGATTTGAAAAAGTTACAGGAAAGAAAGTGCATCACTTTTTGCGACGTGGGATCTTCTTTTCTCATCGTGATGTGCATACAATATTGACCCTTCATGAACAAAATAAACCGTTTTACCTGTACACTGGTAGAGGTCCTTCTTCGGGTTCTATGCATTTAGGGCATCTGATACCTTTCATATTTGCAAAGTAATTTGTGTTAATTTTGTTTTCATGGCTATTGATTTGAATTATTACTAACTTTCAATTATCAATCAAGGATACTGTTTTTAGGTGGTTACAAGATATTTTTGATGTGCCCATTGTTATTCAATTGACTGACGATGAAAAGTTTTTGTGGAAAGATATTAAACTGGAAGAAGCCAATAGATTGGCCTATGAAAATGCCAAAGATATTATTGCATGTGGTTTTGATGTGAACAAAACTTTCATTTTTTCTAATATGGATTTTATGGGGTAAGTTGGAGAGAATATGTAATTTAAATTAATTTTTTTGAAGTATATAAGTTAACCAACACTTGAAGATCAATCATTTTCAAAACATTTTAGGCAGAATCCTGAGTTTTATCGAAATATTTTACGTATTGAAAAATGTGTGACTTTCAATCAAGTTAAAGGAATATTTGGTTTTGGAGACAGTGATGTCATTGGAAAAATTAGCTTTCCAGCAATTCAAGCAGCACCGTGTCTATCTACTTCCTTTCCTTTTATTTTTGGAAAGGCAAAAGTGCCTTGTTTAATTCCTTGTGCTATTGATCAAGTAAGTAAGTTTACAAGTCATTTTATATTGCAAAACGTAAGGTAGAAGATTTTGTTGTTCTTTTTGTTATTACAATTAAGTTTACCACCTCAAAATACTTCAGGACTAGTTTTGGTAGCCAAAAACTAGGACATTTTTGTGTTTTGTGTAATAACTACGGGGCGGATTTTGGCCTAAATCATCGCCAAAAAATGATCAATAAAATGCTCTTAAAACGTTTTATAAATGCCCTAAAAGCAAAGAAAAAGGTCGTAAAAATATTTATCCAAAACCAGTTCAAATGAACAACAAGCTGTTGAATTGAATTGAATTGAATTGAATTGAATTTGAATTCAACAAGCTGTTGGATATATTACTGATGTAATCAAAACTTCTTTTCATTCAAGTGAACTCAGATTGCAAAATTTTCATTGGGACTATTTTTTATCAGGAAATCTGTCTCTTTGGTTATCCCGAAACCAGCCAAACTGACAACGTCACTGATACAGGAACCTAAGATTACATACTCATACTGACTGACATTATGATTTCTGAGCAAAGAAATTGAAAACGCTGGAAATTCTGTGGAGAACACTGTTGGATCTTGTAAATATTATTCAAAGAAAGTATCATTAAAATGATATTAAAATCGATGAAATGAGCGAAAAATGCTTTAAAAATGATGGAAAATTTTTTAGTGTAAAATGATGAAAAATGGAGAAAAAAAAAGTCCTCTAAAAATGGGTTATTTCCTTTTGTCATAAAAATAATATTAATGTCTATACTAAAAATCATAGTTCTAAAGTGAATAGAAAAAAAAATCATTAAAATCCACCCCTTGTAATTACATTCTTAGCGCAAAAATAGTTATGCACAATTTTAAACATCATAAAAGTCGGAACAAATTTGCTTTATGAATTTTTTTCAAGCAAATGGATGAGAGCTGTGAGGTGTTAAAATTTCTTTTACAAGTTGCTTGAGAAAAATAATTTATTAAGCAAATTTTCTGAGAGATTTTTATAATATTTAAAATATTACATAACTATATTTGCTCTAAGATCAACTATTAAAAAGTTATTAAGCAAAAACCAAAAAATGGCCAAAAATTGTGTTTCTTTTGGCTACCAGAACCTTTCCTGAAGCATGTTGAGAACTTAGCTTTCTTACTTATAACAATATTAACTAAATAAAGAAATAAAAATCTTTGGATCCCCTTATGGCTCCCCAAAAACTGCAGTAAAATAGAAATGAAATTTTTTGATACCTTATGCGAGAGATATGTAAATGCTACATTTATAATAAATACATTGTTAATATTCTTTCTTATCCAGGATCCCTATTTTCGAATGACAAGAGATGTAGCACCTAGACTGGGTTTCAACAAACCGGCTTTGTTGCATTCCACTTTTTTTCCTGCTCTTCAAGGAGCGCAGACAAAAATGTCAGCCAGTGATGAAAATACAGCAATTTTTTTGACAGATACACCTAAACAAATAAAAAATAAGGTATAAATGGAAAGATATATTGTAGTTTTATTAGTTGTTTTACATATTAAGCATGAACTTATTAAATATTTTAGGTGAATAAGCATGCATTCTCAGGAGGTCAAGCTACTGTAGAAGAGCATAGAGAAAAAGGAGGAAATTGTGATGTAGATATATCATATCAGTATCTGACCTTTTTCTTAGAAGATGATGAAAGATTGGAGCAGATTAAGAAAGTAAGTACAAAATCGGTGTTGAAGCATGTGGTTTATTAATTTTCCTTTGTTCTCCTCCAACATAAATTCATGTATTGTAAATGGCTCCTTTTTCACACAAACTTATATTTGAATAATATAAATCACTTGTTCTGCACATTATCACCTACTCTATTTAATAAAAAGGGGGTTGTTATACTTTTTATAGTAAAATCAAACTTGTATCAGCCATTACATCTAGGGTCCTTATTTCCACATGAATGTTAACTTATATGTTGTATACTGCTGTGTTATGTAAATGGTTTATCAGAATGTACAATGAGTATCAATATGTGCAATGTTTGTTACAGGATTATACCAGTGGAGCATTATTAACAGGTGAACTAAAGAAGATTCTTATTGAAACTTTGCAACCTATTGTTAAAACTCACCAGGAAAATAAGAATAAAATAACGGATGAAATTGTCAAGGAATACATGACTCTGCGCAAACTAAACTTCCAATGTTGATAATACATAATTTTGCCAGATTAAGACAGCAATGGAACTTTACTTGTTCAGACATTTATTTAATTTGAGCTGTAACTTATTCAATTTCTAATGACTCCTTCAACTCGCTTCTAATGCTCATTGAAGTTCCTTGTTAAGCACCTTGTAAGAAAACAAATAGATTGATCTTTGGAAATGATATGTTTGATGTGCTTTGAAGAAACTTATACACACTGACTTAATGTTCTACATTTTGTCTTGCCAAAACTTTAAAGGTCTTAAATATCATTGGCAAGCTTTGAAAATAGAATGTTGATATTTTGACTAAGTGTGAGGAATCATGGTTATTCTGGCAATGAGATGCTCTTTAAAAAAGGCACATTTTATCGTTTCCTTAAAGTGAAAAATCATTACTTAGATTTCCACTGCTAAGCATTTATATGTTAACACATTTGTAACAAATTTATTTTATAATGAATGTAAAAATACACAGATCGTTCATAAACAAACTGGGAACTTCCAATAGTTTTTGCACTCATTTTGTTAAAGATTGATGGTCAAGCTGAAAGATTTTAACATTTAAAAAGTAGATTCCCATTGTAATTTATTGCTGCTGAGCAGTTACATATATAAAACAAATTTTTAAAAAAATCAAATGATGATAAAATCTTCTGTCTGCACAAAATGCGACTACATCTTTATGAATTGTTCTGTCTGAATCATTTTGTGTTATATTCGGGATATTTTCAAATAAATACCCATTTATTTCTATTCAAGATATTTTTGAGTTCTGTGTGGTACAGAGAACAATGTTCATTTAAATCACCTATTGAAGTATCATTCTATGTTATTGACTGTTAGGTAATTGTTATTTATAGTAATGATGTACTCAGCAGGGCTGAGATTAGGTGATGAATGTTTCAAGAAATGGATGATTATATTAAAAATGTTTTTGTTTTTTTTGTTTTTTTAAAATTCTGTTTGCCCTTTATCAAATTCACCTATTCTTTTCATGTTCCATTGTTATACTTTTTGAAAGAAATTTTTTTTTCTATTCTAAAATTATATTTCTATAATCGTGAGAGTGGAGACAGTTGATTATGGATTACATCATCGCCCATTAGACTAGGAGAGAAAAAAACAGTTCTACACTTGAGTTCTGTGAACATGTCCCAAGTTATTTGCAATGATCACTAAAAAACGTAAACATTACATATCTCATGATATATTGACGAAAACCTGTTGAAGGAGCAATACTTCTGGTGTTGACCCAAGTTTTTTCTGTCTGTCACAGCTTCACTGCCTGACCCTTCGGGGCAAGGAACAAAAGTGCACGGGAGCCCTGCCGAAATCAAAAAGTAAAGGAAAGAGTTTTTATAGAGAGAAAAGCAGCAAATATTTCAAGAACATGTAATGAAGGCTGTGATGAGGCCTACACAATTACTGTTTGAAAAGGGCAAATGTGAAGTCTAGCAAATAGCCACAGACTGATTGTAAATTGAAATATAATGTGCATTTGTTTTTTTGCGTTTATCAGAGCAACAGTTATAGTAATTATCAAAATGAGTGTATAAAGAGAGGGATAATTGCACAAGTGGTATGTGTAAGAAAACGAGCGACGATAGGAGCGAGTTTCCTTATGTACCACGAGTGCAATTATACCTCTTTACACACGTTATGTTCAATATTTTTCATTTCCATTTAAGAATAATTTTAATTTTGAGAAATTCAAACACATCTTTACAATTTGAAGCCTGTGTTAGATGATGTATTGCATCTGAAAAATATTTTAGTGGGCTTTGCATTGTTTGTTTACAAGAAACAATTACATATGGGAGGTTCTGAAATATTAGAGAAAGCTGACAGTCATGAAAACATTACTTTCCATGGAAAGTAAAGACAGGTATGAGAGAGAATTCAACATATACAAATATTGGGGGGAAAAACTAGTCATTTTCACACAGTTTTTCTGTAGCGTACTTTTTAGAACTGGTAAACACAACTGTTTACAGTTTTTACATCCGTAATGCTACATATCTATATATATAAAAGAAAGTCGTGTTAGTTACACTATTTATAACTCAAGAACGGCTGTACCGATTTGACTGAAAGTTGGTGAGCAGGAAGCTTAGAGCCAGGAGACGGACATAGGATACTGTTTATCCCGTTCGACAGCGTTCCTGTGTGAGAACGCACGTTTTCGCGTGATTTCGCATGTTAGCGGTCATTGTTGTCTGTTGAAACCCATTGTTGTAACGCCGCACTGATAACAGAAGGCGATAATGATAGCCGCCTTTCGTTCGCCGATATCTATCTATATATATAAAAGAAAGTCGTGTTAGTTACACTATTTATAACTCAAGAACGGCTGTACCGATTTGGCTGAAAATTGGTGAACAGGAAGCTTAGAGCCAGGAGACGGACATAGGATACTGTTTATCCCGTTCGACAGCGTTCCTGTGTGAGAACGCACGTTTTTACGTGATTTCGCATGTTAGCGGTCATTGTTGCCTGTTGTAACCCATTGTTGTAACGCCGCACTGATAACAGAACGCGATAATGATAGCCGCCTTTCGTTCGCCGTTATCTATATATATAAAAGAAAGTCGTGTTAGTTACACTATTTATAACTCAAGAACGGCTGTACCGATTTGGCTGAAAATTGGTGAGCAGGAAGCTTAGAGCCAGGAGACGGACATAGGATACTGTTTATCCCGTTCGACAGCGTTCCTGTGTGAGAACGCACGTTTTCGCACGTTTTCGCGTGATTTCGCATGTTTTCGCGTGAAGGTACTTAACTGAAGAGTGCAACCTATGCACCAAAATTCAGGAACAATAATGAATGATTAATCTACTTAACTTTTTTTTGTATTTTCTAATAAACAATTTAACTTAATAAATTCCAAAATCTGCTCATTTATTGCCTTTAACAGCCGGTCCCTATGATTACAGCTTTGTATTTCTCTCTTAAACAAAAATCTATTCCAAAAAGAAAACGCTCTGCTACGTAATATATTTTTTAATGATCTATTATTAAATAGATATAGCGTTGGATAAATAGTCAGAGCGTTTTTTTTAAATTCTTCTTTGTTTGAGAGAAAAACACAAATCTGCAATTGCTTTATTATCACGAGTGCAACAAGGATAGTACAGTTTCTCACAGTGAGTGCGACGCGAGAAAAAGATGGAACCGGCTGTTAAGGCGGAACAGAGTTCGCCGGGTCAGCTAGTATATATATAAAAGAAAGTCGTGTTAGTTACACTATTTATAACTCAAGAACGGCTGTACCGATTTGACTGAAAGTTGGTGAGCAGGAAGCTTAGGGCCAGGAGACGGACATAGGATACTGTTTATCCCGTTCGACAGCGTTCCTGTGTGAGAACGCACGTTTTCGCGTGATTTCGCATGTTAGCGGTCATTGTTGCCTGTTGTAACCCATTGTTGTAACGCCGCACTGATAACAGAAGGCGATAAAGATAGCCGCCTTTCGTTCGCTGTTATCTATATATATAAAAGAAAGTCGTGTTCGTTACACTATTTATAACTCAAGAACGGCTGTACCGATTTGGCTGAAAGTTGGTGAGCATGCAGCTTAGGGCCAGGAGACGGACATAGGATACTGTTTATCCCGTTCGACAGCGTTCCTGTGTGAGAACGCACGTTTTCGCGTGATTTCGCATGTTAGCGGTCATTGTTGCCTGTGGTAACCCATTGTTGTAACGCCGCACTGATAACAGAAGGCGATAATGATAGCCGCCTTTCGTTCGCCGTTATCTATATATATAAAAGAAAGTCGTGTTAGTTACACTATTTATAACTCAAGAACGGCTGTACCAATTTGGCAGAAAGTTGGTGAGCAGGAAGCTTAGGGCCAGGAGACGGACATAGGATACTGTTTATCCCGTTCGACAGCGTTCCTGTGTGAGAACGCACGTTTTCGCGTGATTTCGCATGTTAGCGGTCATTGTTGCCTGTGGTAACCCATTGTTGTAACGCCGCACTGATAACAGAAGGCGATAATGATAGCCGCCTTTCGTTCGCCGTTATCTATATATATAAAAGAAAGTCGTGTTAGTTACACTATTTATAACTCAAGAACGGCTGTACCAATTTGGCTGAAAGTTGGTGAGCAGGAAGCTTAGGGCCAGGAGACGGACATAGGATACTGTTTATCCCGTTCGACAGCGTTCCTGTGTGAGAACGCACGTTTTCGCGTGATTTCGCATGTTAGCGGTCATTGTTGCCTGTGGTAACCCATTGTTGTAACGCCGCACTGATAACAGAAGGCGATAATGATAGCCGCCTTTCGTTCGCCGTTATCTATATATATAAAAGAAAGTCGTGTTAGTTACACTATTTATAACTCAAGAACGGCTGTACCGATTTGGCTGAAAGTTGGTGAGCAGGAAGCTTAGAGCCAGGAGACGGACAAAGAATACTGTTCATCCCATTCGACAGCGTTCCTGTGTGAGAACGCACGTTTTCGCGTGATTTCGCATGTTAGCGGTCATTGTTGCCTGTGGTAACCCATTGTTTTAACGCCGCACTGATAACAGAAGGCGATAATGATAGCCGCCTTTCGTTCGCCGTTATCTATATATATAAAAGAAAGCCGTGTTAGTTACACTATTTATAACTCAAGAACGGCAGTACCGATTTGGCTGAAAATTGGTGAGCAGGAAGCTTAGCCCATTTAGACCCGCTGTTCCCATACGGGAACAGTAGTTTTCAATGCTCTAAATACCAGGAAAAACAACAGTTTCCTATTGTTGCGTCACGGAACGATAGCATCGTATCTGTTTTTATCTCCGAGCGATTATATTTCTCGGTTCGTTCATTCTGGATGCAATTGTTTGTGAGAAAGTAGTAGCGTATGCACGTTGCAATGGCTTCAACGAAAAGGTATGTATTTTATGTACGTATTTCATCGTGTGTATAAATTATTCTGTAGCTATTAGTATCTCGAGAGATCATTTTACAATCCTTTAAATTATGATTGTTGTAAGTGTTCACATTGCAGAATTATAAACATGCAAATTATAATGTTCCCGTATGGGAACAGCGGGACTGAATGACAGGGTATAAACTTTCTTTCTTAGGTTGACTGTAAACGAGATTGCAGATCTTCTGGCGGATGAAAACGATGTTCTGGAAGGTGATATAGTAATTGTACCACCCGAAGGCGATATTTCTGAAGAAGATAGTGGAGAAGAAGATGAAACTGAACTGGATCGTTTGTCCGGAAAACAACTTTTATCTCATGCGGAAGGAAATGTAAAGAAAATTATATCAGGTGAGGTGGTGAAAGAAGTTGTTTCAAACACAGTTTCAAATTTGAAAGTAAGTGACTCAGAAAATCTGAAAAGAAAAGAGAAAAAGAAAAGAAAATTAAGAAATTGGATAAATGAAGATAAAGAGGAAACTACTCTCACAGATTGGGAAATTCCTGATTGGATTTTGAATTTTGACGAGGATCCTGTAAAGCTTTTTGAGTTATTTTACAGTAATGATATAATTCAAATGATTTGTGATTATTCCAACTTGTATGCCCGTCAGAAAGGTGAAAACAATCTCAATCTTCAACAAGATGAAATCAAGGTATTTTTGGGAGTTTTACTTGTTAGTGGTTATTCTCAAGTACACAGAATGAGAATGTACTGGGAACAGAGGCCAGACAGTTATAACAAAGCTATATCTGATGCAATTTCTAGAAATAGATTCATGAAAATTATGAAATATCTACATGTGTGTGATAATCAAAATTTAGATAGATCGAATCGCTTTGCAAAGATAACGCCTCTTTGGGAGATGTTGAACAAGAAATGGTTGCAGTACTTTCCAGGTGACATAAATTTGTGTGTAGACGAGTCAATGATTCCGTACTTCGGTCGTCATGGGGCAAAACAGCACATCCACGGGAAGCCGATCCGTTTCGGTTATAAAGCATGGTGTTTGTGTACCCGATTAGGTTACCTTATCCAGGCAAATTTGTATCAGGGAGCAGCTACTGGTAACACATACCCCGACGTTGGAGTAGGAGGATCTGTGGTTTTATCACTCACAGAAAATCTTCCAGAAAATAAGTATAACTTGTACTTTGATAACTTTTTTACCTCCATAAATTTGTTGGAGAAACTGAAAGAGCGAGGATGGAACGGTACAGGTACAATACGCGCAAACAGAACTGAAAATGCGCCACTAATGGATCCAAAAGACGTCCTAAAAAAGAGAAAGAGGATTTTACTGCCTTGTCACAGATACATCATCAAAAGCAACTCTTGTAAGGTACAATGATAACAATGTTGTAACTGTTGCTTCAACACAGTGGGGTGCTGCACCTGTTGGGAAAGCTAGAAGATACAGTGCTAAGCACAAAAGGCATATAATGATTGACCAGCCCGCTGGGGTAATTTATTATAATATAAACATGGGAGGTGTTGATCGTTTAGATCAAAATGTCTCAAAAATGAGAGTAAATATAAGAGGCAAAAAATGGTACTGGCAGTTGTTCGCTTTTCCATTGAATGCGTCTGTACAAAATGCATGGCATCTTTATAGATTGTGCACGAAGGGCTCGAAAGTACAAATGGATCAGCTTGAGTTCACACGAACAATTGCTCTCACCTACCTTCAAAAATACTCACAGCGTCTGACTCCAGGAAAATCACCTCGTTTGGTACGAAGTGTAGAAAAGAGAGTAACAAACCAAACACGATATGACAACGAAGGTCATTTCATTTCCAAAGGAGAGAGACAGTCTCGTTGTGGACAATGCAAGAAAAATTCTCGAATGAAGTGTATCAAATGTAATATATCTCTGCATGCTGACTGTTTTGTATTATTTCATCAAAAATAAAATTATCTATCTTCAAAACTAAGTTAAATCATTAAATTTATGTGGACTTACAAAAAAAAATTTGTATTCTTCACCCACCCTTTCAGTCCCGCTGTTCCCATATGGGAACACTCCAAAACACAAATTCTAAGAAAAAATTTATTGAAGTTTCAATCAAAATGTCTTAATTTAACTGTAAATAAGCAATTAAAATGTGATTTATACATTTTTTTTCACAAATAGAAATGTGGGTCTAAAAGGGTTAGAGCCAGGAGACGGACATAGGATACTGTTTATCTTGTTCGACAGCGTTCCTGTGTGAGAACGCACGTTTTTGCACGTTTTCGCGTGATTTCGCATGTTAGCGGTCATTGTTGCCTGTTGTAACCTGCGCCTGATAATAAAACAAAAAATGCCGTGTATCACAAGGTACTTAACTGAAGAGTGCAACCTATGCACCAAAATACAGGAACAATAATGAATGATTAATCTACTTATTTTTTATTTGTATTTTCTAATAAACAATTTAACTTAATAAATTCCAAAATCTGCTTATTTATTGCCTTTAACAGCCGGTCCCTATGATTACCGCTTTATATTTCTCTCTTAAAAATCAATTCCAAAAAAAAGCTATGCTACGTAATAGATTTTTTAATTATCTATTTAATATCAGAGCGTTTTTTTAAAAATTCTTTTTTTTTTCTTTTTTTTTTTTTTCGTTATTTAAGGTCGCATCAACATCTAAGGTCATTAGCGACCACTATTACTGTAGATTCAACTGTAGGGGAAACTGTAGGAAGAACACTTATGGATAACACAGACACACACAAACATCCATGCCCGAGGCGGGATTCGAACCCGCGACCCTTCGGCCCGAGATCACTACGACACTACTGCCTTAGCGATCTCGGCCACCGGGCCGGCAAAAAAAAAAAATTCTTCTTTGTTTGAGAGAAAAACACAAATCTGCAATTGCTTTATTATCACGAGTGCAACAAGGATAGTACAGTTTCTCACAATGAGTGCGACGCGAGAAAAAAGATGGGACCGGCTGTTAAGGCGGAACAGAGTTCGCCGGGTCAGCTAGTTTTTACATATTTAGTACTATATTACATATTTTGCTATTTTCACAAACTATTTTTTATTACACATTTTCTTTAATTTTATTTCTTATGTTTTTCAAAAGTATTTTTTTTTTAAATGGAACTTTTTCTTACATTATTACTGCGATCTATCAATGCGACGTATGCTACAGGAAGACGCGGTCGGATGTTCTCACAGTCTGGCGCGACTGCTTCAGTAGTTTTATTTATTTATTTATTTTTACGTCAAAAAAACAGTTAAAAACTGCGTATGACGAGCTATGGGGAAAGGTTAATTGTGTGCACATTTTCAAAATTCTGTGATCCCTACAATAAGTCATATACTACTTAAATTTTGAAAGAGAGAAAAAACACAACAAAAAACTCCCATGTAATAAAATCTATTTTCAAGGATAAATAAGCAATGAATTTTGGCTCTTATTACTTCCTGCCGCGACAACATGGAAACGATAATTTGAATAATTGTATTTCCCACTGAATTCTAGAAGACGTGCACAGAAAATGAAGTTACATTTATGAAGTTTTACATTATATTTATTACAAGTTTTACATTATATTTACATTACATTTATGAAAATGAAGTTTCTTCAGTTAGTCATGAAAGTTTTGCTATAGCAAAACGCACTGACGGGAAAGTTGTATGATGCAAAGTGTGCATAAATTTGTGCTCTCCAAATGATTTTTAAATGATGATTTTCATTACATATTTATGTACATATTTTGACGTTTCATACTACCTAATTTTCCGGTCTCTAATTATAACATTAGGTATGTACAATAAACTTGGCCATATAATTGGGTCGGAAAGTCCAAAGAAAGGTTATACTGTAATGTACTCATTTTCCACTCTGATATTGCAACGCTCATCTGGCGTGGTGTGTAACTGGTGTCGTGTCGGACATGTCGACAAGAGAACGAATGCTCACGAAGAGCGTTCCTAGGGGGCCATGGGGATTATATGAACTCCGGTCCCGCATCATTCGTGTTGAAGTGCGTCACTGGAGCAGGCATGGGCTGAGTCGTCAAAGCGCCAGCGAGTCGCGACAAAAGAAACCGTCTGCACTGCGCCCTCAGTGGCCTTCGTGACCCAACAGCTCATACCCATGGCGCCCAGTAAATATATTTTCAATTTCCTTCACGTGACAATATCACGGTGTGAGGAGCGCGAGGACAGAGAATTAGAACACTAAACATACGACTTAATTATTGAAAAAATTACCACGAAACGAACTTTGACTTTCCGAATTCACAATTTTTCCATACGTGAAACACTGCCACAACCATTATGTGGTTAAAAAACTGAGAACCCACATGCCGAAAAAAAGTTTATCTGCACTCTCAACGCAGCTGGTCGTGCCTTGGTAATGTAAGCCACCAAGAGAATGTCCATCGGTCACCGTTCACTGGCCCTATTTAGGGTGTGAATGCGACCTATCTGCCCTCTGCTCAAAATTAGGGACCTTCAAGGTGGGCATGAAATCATCCGGTCATGATAAAGAATATGACATCGAGTCAGTGAGCCCAGTTTTTTACTGCGACACCGAACCTATGTTCTAAGGGCGCCGTGTATTGTGATTTTCAACTTAAAACATTCTTTTGCAGTTTACGGGCGGTGTATTTCCAAAGAAGCTCTGCTCACATCCAACACTCGTATTGACAGATGGACTGGACAGGTGAAATTTTACCAACTCGCACATTCTTTGATGCAAATTTTCAAATGTTATGAAGCAGAAGTGTAATATAAGAGAAGTTCTCTCATCTCCTCAAATACTTTGCGTCCTGTTGAAGTATTACAGGTATACGGCAATGTTTACATGCATGCCAAAAAATGTTACAAACAATTTAAAATATTTAATTCTGGAATAATTATATAGAAATCTATGAAAACATCATTTTGTAGTAAAGAATAAAAGCGAAAGAGTTCTCCATTCCATTCTATGTAATAATATTAAAACATTTCTCGTAATCGCCGTATATAATTCAAAGTTGGATGCGAAAGAAGCACCCCTGTGTTGGATCCTTTGTGGTGTCAGCTGTCCGACCCGTGGGTGACGAAAATTCAACTCAAATTACACATAGGGAAACGGCGTGCGCACGTCCTAGAAGATGACGCAGAACTGCATTTGAAATCGAATTTGTTTTCCAACGATAGGCGGGCATACTGTTTGAGGAAACGAGTTCCCTCCACACTGTTGCTCGATCTCCAAATTCTGGCGCAAGCAATTTATTATTTGTTATACCAGCAGAACCCTGCAGACCTACTCTCTCTTTCTCTCTCCCTCTCTGTTCCCCTCTCTCTTTTACCCCTCTCCCTCTTTCTCCGTTCTCTCTTTTTACCCTTCTTTTCTCTCTCTCATTTTAATCTCTTTTTTCTCCACACTCTATCACTTTTGCCCTCTCTTTTCCCTCTCTTCCCTCACTAGTTAAAATCTGCTTTTCTATATTTATGAATTAAAAACCTTTTTATTTAAAAAAAATTGGGGACCCCTATTGTATTTTCTTTACTATCATCTGGGGTCCCCTCTGAGGGTGGGCCCCTAGGCAGCTTCTCCCTAGTGTACCTAGGGCAAAGTCTGCCCTTAACGGCAGTAACATTGGGAATTGAAAAATTATAACAGAAGATAGTCATATCCAATGATCGGAAATGAATTTTCTAAGGAAATCGAACGGATGCACAAGACTGGATCTTATAAGAAATTGAGCAATACGGGAAGGCCTTAATATTAATAGTGTGATATCTCAAAGGAGAACAAACTGGCCCAGTGAGTAGAAAGGATACAGGAGAGAAAATTACCACAAGCTTCACTACACTACAAGCCAAAAGGAAAACGAGATTTACCCCCCAAAAACCACCCATGATGAGACGGATAGGTCAATTATGAAAATGGAATAGGCAATCCTCTCTAATACCCGAAACAAAGAAGAAAATAAATAGAAGAAAACAATTGACGGGGTGGAGGCAACAGGACGAAAACTCACATATCACACAACTACCTTCTATATCTTAGAATTTACCCCAAAACAAACGAAAATTATTACTCAATCGCGGTGCAAACTATTCGCAGCCGTGTGTATAGAGAAATTAGGAACTATGTTCTATGAACTATGTTCTAGGAACTATGAAAAATTGGATTGCTTCCTTGCGTGACTGACGTGCTCGGACTGTGCTCCAATATTTTGCTAATTTTGACTACTTTCTTACATCTTTCAGGTACCTTTTGTTTTTAAATTGTTTTCTTTACTTGTTTACTTGTTACAGGAACGCTGAAAGAGATTTATATTGTCCGAAGCAGTGGAAAAGAAGTAAATAGTTATTTGTTTAAAAGACAGCGTAACGGACAAACGTGCATTTTAACGAGTTCAAAGACTTTTAATACATATTTGCTGTACAAATAAATTTAGTTTTGCGTAAAGGGTTAAACAACTAGTGAAAGTGTTGTGATAATTGTGAAAAACATCAAAATTCAAAGTTTCGCATATATTAGTAACGGAAAATTTTGAACCTTGTGATTTCAAAAGAATATCAAAGTGGTGAATTTTTGTGGCCTTTAAAGAGGTAAAGTATAGTAACCTAATTGTATTTATTAGTTTGCAGCTTAGATCTATTACCGGAAACACACTCAACTCTACTCGCAATTAACCAATAACATTTAAATACTAATTAGAATCACATTTCTTTTATTTTTTAAATAAATACGTAACTTAAATTAAATAATTTAATACACGTAAATTAAAAAGATAATTTAGGAAACATTTTTGACACATAATCTGATTTCTCATCTAATTATTTATTCTCATATTTGCCACGCATTTGATACGCATTCGTGACATGGCTACTATTCGCTACACACTTTCTACTCTATACACTCTCAAAGCCGACCTTCTGAAAGCCTTCGCACACGTAAACAAAAATTTAGATGAACATATCCGAAGGCTCGAAGAGGTCGTTCAAAACTCAGACGGTTGGACAACAATAGGCAACACCGCAGAAACTTTCAACCGTCCATCCGCGAAAGCAAAAACACAATCATCACAACCAATCATGACTCAAAACAGATTTGCTGTGTTAGATTATGACAATGATTTTCCATGCCTTCCCAATCCTCACTACCCCCTCCCATCATCGACACATCCACCCACAAACCGACGCAAACAGGCTAGCAAGCGCAAAGAAACAAAGACACGTAGAGTTGCGCAATCTGGCCCACAAGTGAACAAGGACATTCCTACTGAGCCCACGAAAAAGGTACTAATTTTAGCAGATAGCCATGGGCGACAAATCTCCTCCCTGCTCAGTGGGAAACTCCCATCCAATTTCTCTGTCATGTGTGTGTTTAAACCTAACGGGAGGTTTGCCGACGTGATCAGTGAATTGGACACCCACACAAAAACTCTCACCAAACGGGATACAGTCATCATCATAGGAGGGCAGAATGACATCAATTTGGGTGGTCACTTGACACCTGAGCAACATGTTGACAAACTACAACGTGCCGCCCAAAACACGAACATTGTAATCTCGACTCTGCCCTTCTGGTACAACAAACCAACACTGTGCAAAGAAATTAGACACGCAAACAACAAATTAAAACTGCATCTGAGAGGCACACATGTTAAATTATTTGAGCTTAACTTTCTCTCAGAAAAACGCTTCACCCGGCATGGTCTTCACTTGAACCTTGTCGGAAAACATGCACTCGGTAGCGAACTTGCCAAACACATCCTTACACCTCAGCAGTATCCTATCCAAGATTCATCCCCACCTACATCTCCTAGTTCTCTTCCATCCTCCGGAACCCCTTTGGACCCAATTACCTTATCCCCTGAACCTAATCCTTGTACTACCTCTCCCATTATTCATTCCCCTACATCTGTAACCCCTCCTTCCTCACCTCCTAACACTGCTGGGACACGATACTTCCTTCGACCACGCACTCGAGGTAAAAATGAGACAAATAAATAGCAATTGCAGTCAGATGCAGCAGAAAAGCATCCGTGTAGGTACATTCAAAAGATTCAAATAATGCATCATAATGTGCAATCTCTTTCAAATAAAATTGAATTCATCGAGGCAGCATTGAGAGTGTGATCTCAGTCAAATAGATGTTCTTTGCTTTACAGAACATTGGTTATCTCATAATGATCTAAACACACTCCAAATTCCAAGTTTTTACCTTGCAGGATCTTATTGTAGAGCAAGGGAATCAAATAAAGGCCCTGCTTACGGAGGTTCGTGTATTTATGTAAGAAATAATATTGATTCTACCTTCTTGTCAGAATTCAATTTATATGCAGTTGAATAAGTTTTTGAAATAACAGTTGTACATCTTACTACGCTCAAAATAATTTTACTTTGCATCTACAGACCTCCAACAAAGCAAGCTTTAGATTATTTCAATTTCGTAGAAAATCTAGAGATAACTCTGAACAAAGTTAGTAATCTCTCTTTTAAATCCATTGTTGTATGTGGAGATTTCAATATTGATTTTCTGAGCGAATCCCACGAAAAAGAGCAGTTTCTCAATTTAATTCATTCTTTTAATTTAGATATTACAGTGAACGTACCTACACGGAATACTCTTAAATCACAAACAGCAATAGATCAAATTATAATTAACAAAACCACAACTAGATATGAAATAATAACGAATAATCTAGGTTACAGTGACCACGATGCACAAATTCTTACAATTACTAATAACATGAATACTGACACAATAAATAAAACACGCATGTGCAGAGCATTTACTACAGTTAACATAAAGTTATTTACGGACTACTTGCTGAAAGAATCATGGGAGGCAGTTTATAACGCTATTGACACAAATGAAAAATATAATTTATTTTTCTCAAAGCTTTCATTTCTCTTTAACGCATGCTTTCCTATTAAAAAGAGAAAATTAAACATTTCACGAAAAAGTAATACTTGGATCACAAAAGGAATTAGAACATCGTGTAAAAATAAACGTACTCTCTACTTTATTTCTAAACGTCATGACGTATCTCAAGATTTCCTTATCTACTTTAAAAAATACAAAACATTGTTACGAAAAGTCATAAGGCAGGCTAAAATCATGAAAAACGATCAGGATATTTTGAACTCAAATAATAAAACAAAAGCAATGTGGAATATAATAAAAAATACTACCAAATCAACTAGAAAACCCGTAGAGAATGTTGTTTTAAAATATAACGATATAAATGTGAACGATCCGGCAACAGTGGCTAATCTCTTTAACCAATACTTTTCGAGAATTGCTGCCGATCTCCCTAAGGGTCTTCAGCCACAAAATTCAAAAACAGACAGTTCACCCAAAATTTTAGACACAATGTTCGTTTCCGAAACGTCTTCCTATGAAATTCTCAAAATAATCGGTAAACTAAAAAATAAATATTCGTCCGGTTTAGATGAATTCCCAGATTCTTTGTTAAAGACTTGTGCGTATGCCATTAAACACCCGTTAACTCACATATTTAATGCATCTTTATGCACTGGAACGTTTCCAGATATTTTCAAAACAGCTAAAATTAAGCCGCTTTTCAAAAAAGGCAACAAAAATGAAATTCAAAATTATCGGCCCATTTCTCTTCTATCAGTTTTTTCAAAAATATTAGAGAGACTTTTTTAAGTACGAATGGAAACCTTTCTCACTAAACACGACGCGCTTTCAGATTGCCAACATGGATTTAGAAAATCAAAATCAACGGAAACAGCTATATTTTCTTTTCTTAAAGATGTCGCCTCATCATTGGATCAAAACGAGGCACCTATTGGATTATTTTTTAGATCTCTCAAAAGCTTTTGACGTCATTGATCATGACATTTTACTTTCCAAATTACCTTCATATGGAATTCGTGGTATTGCTCTAGATTGGTTATGTTCGTACCTTAAACAACGATCTCAGAGAGTTGAAATACCTTACTGGAATGATGGAACATTACGTACGCATCTTTCCGACTCTTTGCCCATTGCATGTGGAGTTCCTCAAGGATCGATTTTAGGTCCCTATTCTGTTCCTACTTTACGTAAACGATATGCCCTCGACGATTCGAAACGGAAGAACGGTTCTCTTTGCGGATGATACGAACATCCTTTGCAATAAAGAAACCGTAAATAGTACAATATCAGATGTTTCAAATTGGTTCCGAAATAACAAATTAATAGTAAACGAAAAGAAAACGGTTTTAATGCAGTTTTTCATATCAAATAAACAATTCTGTGCTCCATTGAAAATGAACAGTGTACCATTGACTGATGTTAAGGCAACAAAATTTTTAGGTCTCTCAATTCAGTCAAACCTTAAATGGAACGTCCATTTAAATGAATTGAAAGTTCATTATGCTACGCGTTCAGAATTCTTGCAAATTCAGTCAGCCTTCATACTGCTCGTTGTGTATACTTCGCGAATGTTCATTCCCGCCTGAGATATGACATAATATTCTGGGGAAATACATCTTATAGCTCCCAGACTTTTAGATTACAAAAACGAATTGTACGAATAATAACCAAATCCCACCCACGTGATTGATGTAAGCCTCTCTTCATTAATCTAGGAATTCTACCATTACCGTGTCTTTTTATTTACGAATCAGTGGTTTTTGTAAAAAATGACTTGCTCAAGGGCGGGAATATTTTTTCAGAAAATGCCGAAGTCTATTACTATAACACTCGACGTAGAAAACATATTCATCAGGTGACAGTATCAACAGCTCATTACAAACAATTTACATACAATACATGTACATTATTTTACAACACTTTGTCAGATGACATTAAACGATTAAATTCAATAGAAAAGTTTAAATCACAAGTGAAATCGTTTCTGCTGCATAACTGCTTCTATACAATTAGAGACTATACTGAGCATCACAAGAAAAGTAACATTATTTTTAACACGGATACATAATGCATTATTTACCATTTGGACTGTATAAATGAGTATAAACAACCTGTAACAACTATTGTACTACAGCTTCCGGGTCAATGACCCCCATCTCGATCAGGTTTTTCGTCCAGTTTCCCTGATCCATTGAGCAAATGCTGAGATGGCCCCTTGTTTTGCTTCTGGACATAAATGTAACTTCATTTTCTGTGCACGTCTTCTAGAATTCAGTGGGAAATACAATTATTCAAATTATCGTTTCCATGTTGTCGCGGCAGGAAGTAATAAGAGCCAAAATTTATTGCTTATTTATCTTTGAAAATAGATTTTATTACATTGGAGTTTTTTTGTTGTTTTTTTCTCCCTTTCAAAATTCAAAATTTATTGCTTATTTACCCTTGAAAATAGATTATTTTACATGGGAGTTTTTTGTTTTTTTTCTCCCTTTCAAAATTCAAAATTTATTGCTTGTTTATCCTTGAAAATAGATTTTATTACATGGGAGGTTTTTTTTCTTTCTTTTTTTCTCCCTTTCAAAAATTCAAAATTTAAGTAGTATATGACTTAGTGTAGGGATCACAGAATTTTGAAAATGTGCACACAATTCACTTTTCCCCATAGCACGTCATACGCAGTTTTTAACTGTTTTTTTGACGTAAAATAAATAAATAAATAAATGAATGTTTGAAACAGCTTATGTCTACATTTGGATAATCATGAGTTACCCGGTTGGTTGGTTGGTAGTGATTTCGGCCACGTTAACTACAGAGGTCATTACTCCCGCAAGTGTAATGCATTTTTTCATCGGGACGTGGCGGTGATCTTGTCCCCGCTGGATGGCGAGATCCGGCGCCGACCTACGGTCGGCTAGCGGGGTTTTCCCTAACCAAGTATCTCCCACCAGCGGGGCACCACCACAGCCAGGACAAGCTCTAAGCTCCCGACTGGTCTCCCGGCATGTGTAATAGTGTAGTGCGTTTTAGTGTGTGTGTGTGAGGATTGATGATAGGACAAGGAAGAGGATGGAGAGATCGCGCGCGGTCCGTTGCCCGTTGGGGTACTGCTCCGGCATTCGCCTAGTGTGGTTCGGAGAAACTACGGAAAACTACCGATCAGAGCAGCCGGCCTCTTGAATTCTCCCCCAGACAGCGACTAAATTCTACCTCACTGACAAGCTAGTGTCGAAAATATTGACACTAGGAACTCGAACCTAGGACCTCCCAGTCAGAGTCACTGCAGAGACATCAGTTGATGCACTGAGTCACATCTCCCTGAATTACCCGATTTTTACATAATCCAAGATGCATGGATAAAGCTTCAAGTAGGAACAGTTTCGGGGCATACTTTGAACTTTGGCTGAATGAAGTGCACGTGAGCCAATTGGAGGTCGCTATGGAGTATGCTATGGGTAAGGGGAATAGCAGATATGAGTTAAACACGGATCAGACAGGTGATGGAAGCTTCTAAGGCTTGTGACAAACAAGGTGTCTTGTTTCATGTTCCACTGATTCACTCGTAAATTTCGATTTACCTTGTAATCTCCTAAGCTCAAAGTAACCTCCAAAGCTAAGCTAGCTAACCTAACCTAACGTAATTAATGTACCTAACGTAAAGATTCACTATGCATTTACGAGTTGGCGATAAGCTCTCGGAATCGGCCTCCCCGATTTATATAACATAACGTTGAGTCCACAACTTCTAACGCATATTTATGTCAAAACACTTTTCGCAAACACACACATTATTGTAGCAAGCATTAATGTAGCGGGATGAAGTCCGAAATGATCCGTTCGTAATTCACACAGCTTTAACCGTCTTGATAATGTGCGAATTAGCCATATATTGAACTTAAGCCGTGACTTTTATACACAAATTGATAAATGTCTAGATTTACACTATTTTTTCCATCGGTTTATGATCATTACAAAAATTAAGAATATAGCAATATTCTCACCGGCTGTGTTTAGCTCCGAGTCAGCATTGCTGCGGCCTCTGCAGCGACTCTGGGAGACCTATGGTTCGAGTCCCGACGCATAGCGGATTTTCGACACTACCTCTATAAATAGCCATGTGTACTTGGGTTTTTCTAATGTGGCATCTGTGGGTAGTATCTCCAAGATGGAATTCGGCACGATGTTTCACGTCATTCTCAGTTCTCCCGGTAGAGTCGCTTGATCTGCAGCTCTGCTTGATACAGTCGCGATCATGCGACATCTTGCGACAGAACTGAGAAAGACGCAAAACGTCGTGTCATATTCCGTCTTGGAGATACTACCCACAGATACCACAATAAAAAACAAAAGAAGTATAGCTGGAATGAATTCCGCCGCTTTCTGGAGGAGAATTCTAGCGGCCGTGTCCTCTGATCGGTAGTTTTCTCCGATCAATACCAGGCAAATTCCGAAGCACTACTCCAACAAAGAAGCAACGGACCGCGCGTATTCTTTCCTGCCTCTTCCTTGCTTTCTCTTCCCCCCTTACATTCACACATACTTACACACTTTACACCACCACGCATGACGAGAGCTTAGAGGTTGGCCTGGCTGGGGTGGTACCCCGCTGGGAGCAATACCAGGAGGGGGAAACCCAACAAGCCGACATGTAGGTCGGCGCCGGATCTCGCCTTTCAGTGGGGAAGAACACCGCCACCTCCGAGAATAAAAACATGAACTACACTTACGAAACTAATGACCATAGCAGTTGGCGTGCTCGAAAACAACAATCAACCAACCAACCTCCATCTCCTTCAATATAAAAATTGCGAAATATGGGGTTACTTAAGTTAAGAATGCCTCTTTTGTCCCCTTCCGTCAGCGCGTCGCGAAGAAAGCATTGCGATCGGCATGCGAGGGGGGAGGGGGGTCGTGGCGCGTGGGCGGAAGCGTGGCGCGCGCCGCCCCCGCCACATCCGCGCCACCTTGTTGGAACAGGTGCAGGTGTGGACGCGGCAGCTGCCGCCCACGCCGCCCAGCGCCGGGCCGTGGCGCCGGCACAGTGGGCCACAATGGGCTGGAACGCACGCAGGGGCTTTTATGCTTCTAATGATGTAGACAAAATGATGTTGCGAGTCACTTAGTGATAAATCTAAGACCTAAATTAATAACTATTGGAAAGAATCTTCAAATTTCAGATGGCGCTACTCTCATATTTAAATTTAATTTAATGAAGTAGACAAAATGTTGTTGCGAGTCACGTAGTGATAAATCTAAGACCTACATTAATAACTATTGGAAAGAATTTTCAAATTTCAGATGGCGCTGCTCTCATATTTAAATTATTCATAATAATAATTGACGTGTGGTTTCCAGTGGCGGTTTGGAATTTCCAATTTATTAATACAATTTGCTGTTTTTTTTTAAATTTCTTATGTACATAATTTGTTTGAAAACGTAAATTAAAGTGTGTATTTAGATGTAATTTAAAAGAAACGATATATTTGTATTTGTGGCAGACGACCGATACTAAAAAAGCTTTGGCATTTCTGCTCAAAATGGGCTATTTTTTCCTAAAACTCGCAATTTAATACCCTAAGGCTCATACAAGTTTAAGCTTGTTTAAATAAAACTTAATTTCCTATTTAAATTACATTACATTCTAATTAATATTGATGAGTTTTGTGCTCCGTATAGAACACTTTTTACCCCATAAAATTCGCAACCAAAATGTTACGTAAAACTTCAAATTGGATGACAATACTCATAAAAATCATAAATAATAAGAGCGGAAGAGGTGGCACAGGGCATCAACTGACGTCACAGCATTACCTCCGACCGGGAGGTCCTGGAATCGAGTTCCTACGGTAGCAGGATTTTCCACACTAGATAGTTTGCTAGGTCCAGTTCAGCCGCTGTCTGAAGGAGAATTGTAGTGGCCGGCTGCTCTGATGGGTAGTTTTCCGTGACTTCTCCGATCAATACCAGAAGTAGAACTCTATCAAAAGGGCAACGGACGGCGCACAATCTTTCCTCCCTCTCGCACCCCTTACTTACACACACACTACCACAAATGCCGCGAGACCGGTCGGTCGCTTAGAGCTTGTCCCGGCTGGAGCGGTGCCCCGCAGGTGGAAGATACCTTGTTGGGAGAAACCACGCTAGCCGACAGATGGAATAGCGACGGATCTCACCATCCAGCGGGCGTATATCACAGACACCGTCCGCGATAACAAACAAGCACTATACTTACGGGACTAATGACCTTAGCAGTTGATGCGCCCAAAATCGCTAATAAATGAATAAATGATAAGATTTTTGTCATCATCGCCAATTTTCTTTTTTTACTTCGGCCCACTGTGTGCTCCCTTGGCGCCAGTGGCTTTACGGGTGGGTGGTCAGGGTGTTCGCTTATACCTGGGTTCATGTCGAACTCCACTAATATTTTTAATAAACAACCTCCCCCTTCGAGAAACAACTTTGGGACAATTTGCACACCCTCACTTGCGAATGGAGGAACTCGGTACACTTAAAATGGCAAGAAAAAATGTGTAAAGTGGAACGTTATCTTTGTAAGCTAATTTAAATTCAATGGGAACAATTATATTTCGCTTATTAAATGCAACACTGTCGTAGCCCAAATATCGAATTTTTTGTTTTGTTTATTTTTTTCGATGAAATATCTTTTGCTGGACCGGTTTAATAGTTTGTGAGGCTCTGTGCGTGTCCAATCAATGGGCATTCATAAATAATACTGAAAAATTGACCATTGAATTAAATTGAATATGAAGATAACTACGCTTTTTCTCAATTTGACATCAAACATTTCTGCTCGCTTATGACAACTACAACGGATAATATCACAAATAAAAAATTATTAGTCTCCCCTATCATCTGTCCACTGCCATCTGGGTATCAATTGATCAATTGATGATCATCAATTGATTGATCCGATCAATTGATGTCCTTGCAGTACTTCTGATCGAA
>BLKR01016527.1:0-25513 GCA_011170035.1 Teleogryllus occipitalis | reverse complement strand
ACTCGGCCGCCCCAGTGTCTACGACCTTGGCTAACACTGCCTTCAACCTACTCGCGTTCGCGACGGATGTACCTGCTAGCACTTACACTTGCGGTTGCACTGCACATTGTACCGTCGTCTATTATCGCACTATCACACGTTACACTTGTCACCCTTTTCTTTCACCGGTGCCTTAATCTAAACAATCTTCCTTTCTTGCTTATAAACTATTCCTTACAACTAATCTTAACCGATACCTTCAAACTACCTTTTAACGTCTACACTTTGTTCATAAAAGCTATTCTTTATCATTTGACTTTTGTCACCCTTGTCACTTGCTACTGTCACCTTTAATCTCAACTCTTTGTACATTTTACATTGTAACCATACCTTTCTCAACTACTAGTACTGGCTACCTAGCTATTACCAACGTCATTCTATTTCTCTATATAGTTTTACATTATAAATGTTTTGCGTTCCTTTATCTATTTCTCCGTCTACTAACACAACATTGTTGTTATCTAAAACCTTTTTTATAGTGTACGGGCCGTCATAGAGCGGAAAGAATTTACGAAACAATTTCTGGTCCGACGAGGACGAATGCGACGCTCGGACTAGTACTTTGTCTCCAGCTTTAAATGTCTTCCGTTGGCATTGTTTCTGGGCCTTCTTCCTGCTCGTTGCCGACTTCCGTAGCTGCTCGTACACTATTTGTTGACTCGTTGCCACTTCTTGCACGCCGCCGATTTCTGGTGGGATCCGAATACGATCAAATGGTCTTGTCTTCCTCCTTCCGAAGTGCGCTTCCCACGGCGTCACGTTGGTGCTGGAATGCGGTACGGCGTTGAGGACGTTATTCAAAATTGGCACCGCCTCAAACCACGCCCGATGGTTTTCTGCTGTGTATACTCGGAATAATCGCGACAATTCTCGCATTACTCTTTCGCTCGGATTACTCTGAGGGTGGCGCACAGCCGTGAAGTGAACAGAGATTTCTAGAGCTTCCATCTCCTCTCTCCACCTGTCGCTTGTAAACTGAGTTCCCCTATCGCTAAGAATCCGGGCCGGTTTTCCGCACATCTCAATAAATTTTTTCACTTGGCGTACGCAACTAGCTGTATTCGGCTTTCGTATGGGAAAAATCTGCACAAACTTCGTGAACACATCGATGATGACGAATAGATGTTGGTTGCCAAACCTCGTCTTCGGCAGCGGGCCGTATAAATCCACTGCATACAGATCCTGAGGCCCTTGCGGCACGATTGCTTGCCATTCTCCTTCGCAATGCCGATTTGGTTGTTTGGTCTTCTGGCACACGTCACATGCACTCGCTATTCGCCTCACTTCCTTTCCCATGTTCGGCCAGTAACAATAGTCTGCCAGTATCTGCACTATTTTTCCGCCTCCAAAGTGCCCATAGTGCTCGTGGGTCGACGTCGCCAATTCTCTTCGGCTTTCTTCTGGTACCCAAATTCTAAATTTTCCTTCTGGGCCGTTGACTTTTCGCAGCAATATTCCGTCGTGCATTCTCCAGTTGCTGACGTCTTGGTCCCCTTTTTTGTTCACCCGGTTGGTATCGTAGGGCTGTCCTGCAATCAACTTCTTTACTTCTCGGACGAATGGATCGCGTTGTTGGATATCCAACACCGCCCCTGCCGTCCATCGTGGGTTGATCTCTCGCACTCGGATTGCTGCTACCACATCTTCACATTCTCCCTTTTCCTTCACCTTTATCCGGGACAAATAATCGGGAAGCAAGTTCTTCTTTCCTTCACAATATTCAATTTCAATTTGAAATTGCTGTAACCATAGCGCCCACCGCAACAGTTTATCATTGTGGGTATGGCTCGTCATTAAAAACGTCAACGCCTTATGGTCGGTGATGACGGTAAATGGACGCCCAATTAGCATCGTTCTAAATTTCCGGGTCGCCCACACTACCGCTAACGCCTCCAGCTCCGTAACTCCAAAATTTCGTTCGCTGCCTTTTAGTGACCGGCTGTCCAGAGCAACGATTCGCTGTTCTCCGCCATCTCCCAACTGAAATAGCACTGCTCCCAGCGCATATCCGCTACTGTCTGTCTGGACATACATGCGTCGGCGAAAATCCGGGTAATGCACCACGTATGTGCGCTCGAAGGCCTCTAACAGCTGCTGGTACGCTTCTTGACACTGTTGGTCCCAATGCCATTTATTCCCCTTTCTCAATAGATGCAGCAGCGGTACCACCTTTTGTGAGTAGTTTTTCACAAAACGCGCGTAATAGTTGCAGATACCGAATAATCGTCGTAGCTCTCTTATGTTCTTTGGTGGCGGTAATTTCCGGATCAGTTCCCGTTTACTCTCCTGAATCTTCATTCCTTCGCTTGAAATTTCATGTCCCATAAATTGAACTCTTCGTTTGCAGAACTCGCATTTCTCCAAATTCAATTTCAAATTGTACTTCTTAAAGATTCGAAATAGTTCTTCTAATTTTGCTAGGTGCGACTGCAAATCCGATGAGAACAAAATTATGTCGTCGACATACATGACCATCGTTCTTTTTAATTCTTCCGGTATCACGTCGTCCAGATAACGAATCAGCGCCGCCCCCGAGTTCTTTAATCCAAATGGCAATCGCGTAAAGGAGTACACCGTCCCTTCAAATTTGAAACTAATAAATTGTTGACTCCTCCTTTCAACTTCGATCTGCCAATAAGCGGACGAAAAATCGAGCGCGCTGAAAATCGTCGCTCCTCCTAACTTCACTATCATTTCATTGATTGTAGGTGGCGTCTCGTATCGTGGGATCGTGACTGCGTTCAGCTTTCTTGCATCCAGGCATATTCGAATGTTACCGTTCTTCTTAATAACTACTACCAGAGGACTGACGTACGGGGTTATTGCCCTCTTAATGACTCCTTTCTGCTCCATTTCACCTATTAGCTCGCGCACTTGCGCCCTATACTTGCACGGTATGGGATACGGCTTTGTGGAAAACGGTGCGGTGTCCTTCAATTCCAACTTGAATCGATAACCCTTCACTGGTTCTGACGATTCTCCAAAAATTTCTAGGTGCTCCTCTAACAGTTTCCGAACTCGCCCCGGGCAGTCTTCCTGGTCGATGACACCGTTCACGGCCTTGTCCACGCTCTGGAGAACCTCTTCCATTGTAGCCTGGACTTCGTCTCCCTCGACCTCCGCCTCATCCGTTTCGGCGACCACTGGGCCGCTTCCGATACAATCTCTCGATCGTAGCGTCACTTTCCTCGTACCTACGTCGACGACGGCTCGGTAAGCCCTCAGTGCGTCCATACCTAGGATGACGTCACGGATCAGTCCCCGGACCACGATCGCTGCTACCTCTATGGTCATTTCCCCTAGATCCAATTCCAGCCAGATCTGTTTTCCCGTGGTATTAGCCGCTTTTCGGTTCGCCATTACGACACGAAGCCTCCGCGTCGGCAGCTCTATCAACACTTGCCCGCTCTTTCGCACCTTCTCACAGAATTCTTCTGACACCGCGCTTACACTACTTCCCGAGTCCACTAATGCCTGCACTTCCCTTCCATAACACGTGCCTTTTAAAATCAAGCACTTACTCGGCTTTACTCCTTCCACTTTGTCCTCTCTTAGCAATTCGTCCCCTTCAACAATAATGCTGGCCGTAGCCATGACCGTCACGATTTCTCCCACGTCGTTTGGTTCGTGCCACCGTCTCGCCCCAAACGTTTCTAGTTTTCCGATCTACCATTGCATTCCCAACGCACTTGCGTCGCCTCTACATTTCCCGTACTGTGATTCCGGGTGTCCTGAACCGCTCGCTCCGTGCTTACTCGATCAACGTCGCTCTCTCTTGGCTTCGATTTTCGCGGTGCCTGACCGCCCTGCGATTTCTCTTGTTTCCCCTTTTCTGTTTCTACTCGCGCTTCCATCGCGCAAATGTTGTTTTGCCTATTCTTCCCGTTGCTATACCGGTTCTGGTAACCATTACCGGAGTTCTGGCTTCGATCATCTTGCGCGTCATGGTCGTCCCCTTCATACGCTCGATCAAACCGACTGACGCGTTCTATCAGGTCGTCTATTGTTTCGGGCATGTTATTCCACAAAAGCTCGCGGATCCTGTTCGGCATTTGCCGAATAAGAATTCTGATTATTTCAGCGGGGTTGAATTCTTCACTGCAAACTTTAAACGCGCTTACTTTCCGCGTCACGAAATCGCTCATGCTTTCCGAGCCCCCTTTACGGAATCTCTCCGACATCAACCGGTACTTCAGTTCAAATTTATGGTGTTGGTTCCAGTATCGTTCTAGAAACTTAGCCCTCCATTCCCCATAAGTTGTCGGCGTCGGCGTCAAGGCCTGCCACCAATATTGCGCTTTTGCACTTAACGCCTCTTCTACAAACCTCAACTTAACACTTTCGGGAATACCGTTTACTGTGAAGTAATTTTCGAGAGCTGTTAAGAACGAGTATGGCTGTTCTTTACTCTCACCGTGGAACCGTAAATAATTCGGCAATGTAGCATGCCCTGCGACATTGCCGAAGGTCGTTGACCTACGTGCCGTATCCACTTGTCGTTCTAGTTCCGCGATTTTCCGTAAGATTGACTCATCAATCTCTCTAGTTTGCCCGTTGTCTGCTGTTTTTAAATTCTTAATTTCGCCCTGCACGGTCGACCTAATGTTGTCGTCAATCTCGGTCACCGATTTTTCGAGCTGCCCTAGCCGAACGTCCTGGCGTCTCGCGGCGTTTTGAATGCCCTCGACACCCTTGCCGATATCCGACAATTGCACTTGCTGCAATTGTATATTGTTCTGCAGCCCGTCTACGACCACCTTCACGTCATCGAGGTTAGAATTCACCTGCTGGTTGACGACTTCCTGAATAGCAAAGCGAGTTTCTACCTTCTCTTCAATCGCCTTCGTTTCCTGTTCTACCCTGGACAATTGCGCGGCCATTTCAATTTTGAACGCGCCCACTTCCTCGCGTATGCTCGCTACGGTGGATTGCAGTTCACACTGCACTTTATCTAACGTGGAATTAATCCCCCGTATCTGATCTGTCACTTCTCCGAATTTGCTCTCTATTTTGCTTTGCAAATTACTTTCTAGCCTTGCACTACGTTCTTCATTCGCCCTAGTCATCTGAACGTTGTCGACCAGTAACCGCCATATCATGGATAGTGTAGGCTCTTCCATCGCTGGCTCTTCGCTCGGGATTCTGCTCGCGATCGCCTGATCTGTCGCCGCCTCCCGTACATCACCTGCTACATTGGCTTCCCCTTCTACAGTACACTCTTTTATATTTTGATAATCCTCGCCCTCCTCGTACGCAGAAATTGTTTCGGACTCCGACGCATCCCGTACACTAATCAATTTTCCGCTACGCGTTTCCATGGTTCTACCGTTATTGTATGAACTGACCCTTGTTGTCTAATTACAGCACGATGACCCAATATTTTTTTAATTCACGCCCACCACGTTGGGCGCCACTGTAGCAACGAAAAAGAGGCTCCTGCCTAACTGAACTAAACTAAACATAAACATATACGTCAACATAAATAAACACCTACATAAACATACACATAAACCTAAAAAACCTCAACATCTGAACATACACGTTGGTCGCCACTGTCACACAATTTCCTACTTATTAATTCCCGGCTGATCTTTAGTGCCCGCGCCTCAGCTAGCATTTGCCCGCCTCACCTTGGCGTGAATCCCGTGATCGCTCCATACGGAGAACACTAAAAAAATATCGGCGTGATCGTGCTTGGGTCAGTTTCTAGCTAATAAATAACGTACACATAACACAATTCAAAATTCAAATGACCCGCCGTAGGCGCTCATCTATTTATTTTACTGTATTAGCAAATTTAACACAAATTCTGCCCGTTACGGTCTATGAACATCACCGCATTCGTTTGGTCGCGGCGATTTCTGCTCCTTTGCATAAACACATTGACACTAATATTCAAACACATACAATAACCCATAAAATTAATTATACACATTCACACATAACAACAAAAAAAAATATTTACACTCATTCACTCGAATGCGCATTCTGTTGTACCCTAAAATTTAATCTAATACTAATGAAACAATACTTGGTCTTCAACAGAATGTCTTTCCTTTTTGTGGATTTCCTTCATTCACGCAATAATAAAAAAATAGGTTGTCGTCACTTCCCTTGTTCTGCCACTCTGCGCATCTCGCCTACACAGCACTGCCGTCTGCTTCCAACCCCGCTGGACACGTAGATACTCGCTGGCTACCAGTCTCCTTTGCCCAGGCTCCAATTCAATCGCCCGTCGTCCAAAATCCAAAAATTACTGTTCGCGGCGATTATTCACCGTCCTTAAATTTAATTCCGCCGGCTCAATTATTCCGGGATAAACACAAAAACAACTATTACAAAATTACTATAAACACGAACGAAAATGACGAATAATTAAAATAATTAAATTTCTACTAATATTCTAACGCGACCTAAATTCCATTAATCACCAATAAATGTTGCGATAGATTACTGTTCATTACTTAACACTGCAAAATAAAATCAACGGTATCGTGTTCAAGTCCGAAAATAAAAGTTTCACTACTATCACATACATCTGACCTCTCCCAGATCTAAGCTGCTTCTCACCCGTCTACTTCAACACAATATTGTTGTCCTTTTCTTAGCGTTGTTCATCTTTCAAAACAGCCGCCCATCACCGACTGAAATTCACCACTATATTTTATGTTCAAGTTCGACATTTTCGGTGTTTAGCGCTGTTTCGTAATCACTATCTTTCTTCTGGGCCTTGTAAACATTTAATCCGTTGTCATCGGGTCTTTTTATTGTTCCTTTTATTTACAATGTAATATTCGTACCTTCCGGGATGCCGTGTGGTGTTGCTGTATTTTACTCGCGCGTCGATTGTTTCTTAATCCCCTATGTAATGATACTTTAGATTAATTCTTTCCGGTCTTGCATTCGTTCCTCCGGGTCGAGACTAATTTTGCCGGATTCCTCGTAATTTCCTCTATTGCTTTCCAAAGTTTCGACGTAATCCGTCGACGCGTTCTCAAGAAATTAACCGAAATGTGGTTTTCCCTATGTCATTAGCATATCAACAATGACTTCATGTTGCTACTTCAAACGTGTTAAAAATACAAATTCTTTCGTTTATGATTTCTCGTGAACCCGTGGTGCGATTTTCTTGATCTTGGTGTCATAGTTTTTCTAAAATTGTCCGCCAAATGGTGTTTACGTTGCCCTGCCCCAAATTTCCCGTTTTCACTGATTTCCAAAAAAATTCCCCTTCCGCGGCACGATCGCTCATTGTTTTCCGGCGTTGCCTAAATTCTCTTGGAGTTCGACTGGAAATACTGTTCAATAAATTATTTAATAAATTATGTTATCGGACCGGTACAAATCATTACAATATACATTTTAGAAATTATAATAATGCACATTTGTTAACATTGCTAATGTTTAGGACTTGTGTGATACTGCCGGAACGGTGTTCATCCGTAGGTGCGGATTTAAGCAAGAAGACAACCACATGCAGCATGAACAAGAGCCAAGGAAAACATTCCGAAGACCACATACTTCAGTTTAGCTTTGCTTACACTGCAGCACCGGGAGGTCCTAGGTTCGAGTCCTGATGGCGGCAGGATTTTCGATACTAGCTTTTCAGCGAGGTCGAATTCAGCCGCTGTCTGGAGACGAATTCCAGCGGCCGGCTGCTCTAATCGGTAGTTTTCCGTGGTTTCTCCGATCAACACCAGGTGAATGCCGGAGCAGTACCCTAATAAACGGGCCACGGACCGTCCTTCCTCTTTCTTGTCCTATCCTCTCCCCTTACGCACACACACTTACACTAACATGCACTACACTACTACATATTCCGGGAGATCGGTCGGGAGCTTAGAGGTTGTCCCGGGTGGTGCGGTGCCCCGCTGGTGGGAGAGTCCTGGTTCGGGGGAAACCCCACTAGTCGACGATAGATCGGCGCCGGATCTCTCCATCCAGCGGGGGAAGATCACTGCCATTTCCCGAGAAAAAGCATGCACTACACTCACAGAACTAATGACCAAAGCAGTTGACGCGCCTGAAAACACGAAAAAATCAATCAATCAATCTAGCTTTACTTACAATTGTATTAGGAGGCCACATTAGTCGGGACAAGCCTGTCTGGCCATTATTGTATTAGTCGGAACCCTCCTTGTTCTCGTTTCTAGAGGTTCCCATGACGTTTTTATTGAGTTAGTTCTGTAAGTAAACGTATTCGCTTTCCTCTGTATTCTATCTACATTTTTCCGGTGCGACTTTCTGTATGGATCCCAACATGCCACTCCGTTTTCCATGAGAGGGCGAACCAACGAAAGATGTGCTAATTCTTGGGCGTTTGCAGAACTTTTCTTTACAGTTCGCATTACAAAATGCAAGGACTTCCACGTTTTTCTTACTACCTTATTTAGATACTTATTTCACCCTAATTTACTATCTAGATAAATGCTTAAATACTTGCATAATGAGACTCTTGGGATGATGACCTCACCTAAACAATAGTCTAGTTCCTCATAATTTCATCTCTGCCCGAACGTTATTGTTTTGATTTTCTATCTGGTAATTCCCATGTCATTTTTTCAGGTCAAACACGTAAATGTTCTAAATCCTGCTGTAATATTTGTTTGTCAGCGCCACCTTTGATTTTTCGGTATATAACACAATCGTCTGCAAATAAACGCACCTTGGATTGTATGACGCCCCTTTGATTATATACCACGCATATAAACGCACTTTTGATTATATACTACGTATATTGTACTCATTTGTATATTTTATGACATGTGGTCAGGCGGATGGGTGGGCTATATGATAGTGTTGTTGGTTCTTTTCTGAGGTGGAGAAAGAAATTTGGGGATGGAAGGAAAGGGGGAAACTAGAAGCAATACATGAAAGATTTTTAAGATGGATCCTAGGAACAGATTATTGCATACCTGGTTACGTGGTAAAATGGGAGACAAAGAAGCAAAAGAGACTGGCAACATGACATGTAAGTTTGAGGAAAGGATTAGGGGAGTGAGGGGAAATGAGTTATTAAATCAAGTTTGTTGGGAAATAGATAAAAATATAGAGACTGAGAACACTGTTTGGGAAAGGGAAATGGAAATTTTTGGAATATTAAAGGTTGGAGGAGGTGGAAAGGTTAAGAGGAGAAGGAATAGACTTTAGTAAAGAATTGATCTAAAGAGAAAAAGATCAGTTATTGCCCGAAGATTACGAAAAGATACGGAATACAAATTTTAATATTTGGTTTAAAATGATTCTGAAGGATGATATTCCCAGCTATTTAAAAGGAAAGTGACGTACGTAAGATAGCAAGATAAGGATTAGGAAATGAAATGAGAGCAAGTAAATATTGGCTAAATGTGAGAAAAAATTCGCTTTCGTTATCTGAACTAAACAATCATATTTTTATGCACTGACATTGGTTCTCAATATTATTGCATGAAGAGCTATATGATTATATTACCTACGCCTTTGAACTAATCCACCGTTTTCAATAATTTTTTTGGGGAGGGGGGTTAAGTTCACGAAGCCTCTCCATATGTGAAACGGGATGACTATCATCGGCTGAAGCGAAACACTAAATTTTCAAAATTTATTATTGCCGTCGCAATCACTGGTGCAATTTCGTTTATTCCTGCACCAAACTATTACCTTACTACACAGCCGCCTCTAATTGCTATCACATAACACATAAGGAAAACAACTACACTAATTAATATTTATACTCTTTCTTTAAAAACACAATACTGCATCACATTCACACATAAAATACAAAGGAAAAAAATCACACGAGCGCGCATTCCTTCTTTATGGCCATTTCCTTTTGAAGTTGAATAATCTATCTACAGCTAGAAAACATTCTTGGCCTTGTCATATTGTTACGTTGAATATTCACTTCCCTTATATCAGGCGCCGCTAATTTCACCAGAAAAGCAGCACTTGTTCCCGTGACCTCTAGAATTACCATCTTCTCATTAATAATTTGTTTTCATGTCCATTTTCGTACTTCAATTTATCCAAACATACTGACCTTCCATGTAACACTAAAAAATAATACTTTACACTTATGAACACAAAATCAAACATGGCCTCCATCCACGACACGGCTCATACCAAGACTCGCATCATTCTGTTTTTTGTTGCTCTCCCTTTCCTAGAGTTCAAAAAACAATTGCCGTCTCTCTCGTTCTGCATTACATTGGAATGTAACTGCATTTTATCTTTAAATTTCACTAATACTCGATTCCACTCTCTTCCGTAATTAATTTAAATATTATTTTACTTATTTCTTCTGTATTTTATTATTTTGTAGTAACGTTCAGATTATTTTAATACTGTTACTTACATCAGGATTTTCGCCTCGTGGTGTTCAGTTGCTTTTCAAAAATTGTGGTACCTTTTGATTTTCTTCTAAAAACTTCATGTTTGTATGAATGTTCACCACTCAGGAAACCCTTTATTTATGCCGATTTGATCTTCTGTGGTCCCGAACATTTTTGTTCCGGTTTGTGATTTCGTCCGTCTTCTTGCATTCACCGTCTTCATGACGTCGAAAATATTGCCAATCTATGTTTTTATCCCAGTTGGCCGAGTACATACGTATCTTTTTGCCAAACGTGGACGAAATATTACCTCTAATTTGACTGGTTACAATGGTAATGTGTTTATTTTATTTTACGTCAAAAAAACAGTTAAAAACTGCGTATGACGTGCTATGGGGAAAAGTGAATTGTGTGCACATTTTCAAAATTCTGTGATCCATACACTAAGTCATATACTACTTAAATTTAGAATTTTTGAAAGAGAAAAAAAAACAAAAAAAAAACTCCCATGTAATAAAATCTATTTTCAAGGATAAACAAGCAATAAATTTTGAAAGGGAGAAAAAACAAACAAAAAAACTCCCATGTAAAAAAATCTATTGTCAAGGGTAAAAAGCAATAAATTTTGAATTTTGAAAGGGAGAAAAAAACAACAACAAAAAAACTCCCATGTAATAAAATCTATTTTCAAAGATAAATAAGCAATAAATTTTGGCTCTTATTACTTCCTGCCGCAACAACATGGAAACGATAATTTGAATAATTGTATTTCCCACTGAATTCTAGAAGACGTGCACAGAAAATGAAGTTACATTTATGTCCAGAAGCAAAACAAGGGGCCATCTCAGCATTTGCTCAATGGATCAGGGAAACTGGACGAAAAACCTGATCGAGATGGGGGTCATTGACCCGGAAGCTGTGTTACAATAGTTGTTACAGGTTGTTTATACTCATTTATACAGTCTAAATGGTAAATAATGCATTATGTATCATTGTTAAAATTAATGTTACTTTTCTTGTGATGCTCAGTATAGTCTCTAATTGTATAGAAACAGTTATGCAGCAGAAACGATTTCACTTGGGATTTAAACTTTTCTATTGAATTTAATCGTTTAATGTCATCTGGCAAAGTGTTGTAAAATAATGTACATGTATTGTATGTGAATTTTTTGTAATGAGCTGTTGATACTGTCACCTGATGAATATGATTTCTACGTCGAGTGTTATAGTAATAGACTTCGGCATTTTCTGAAAAAATATTCCCGCCCTTGAGCAAGTCATTTTTTACAAAAACCACTGATTCATAAATAAAAAGACACGGTAATGGTAGAATTCCTAGATTAATGAAGAGAGGCTTACATGAATCACGTGGGTGGGATTTGGTTATTATTCGTACAATTCGTTTTTGTAATCTAAAAGTCTGGGAGCTATAAGATGTATTTCCCCAGAATATTATGCCATATCTCAGGCGGTAATGAACATTCGCGAAGTATACACAACGAGCAGTATGAAGGCTGACTGCATTTGCAAGAATTCTGAACGCGTAGCATAATGAACTTAATTTTGTGTTCAATTCATTTAAATGGACGTTCCATTTAAGGTTTGACTGAATTGAGAGACCTAAAAATTTTGTTGCCTTAACATCAGTCAATGGTACACTGTTCATTTTCAATGGAGCACAGAATTGTTTATTTGATATGGAAAACTGCATTAAACCGTTTTTTTTCGTTTACTATTAATTTGTTATTTCGGAACCAATTTGAAACATCTGATATTGTGCTATTTACGGTTTCTTTATTGCAAAGGATGTTCGTATCATCCGCAAAGAGAACCGTTCTTCCGTTTCAAATCGTCGAGGGCATATCGTTTACGTAAAGTAGGAACAGAATAGGGCCTAAAATCGATCCTTGAGGAACTCCACATGCAATGGGCAAAGAGTCGGAAAGGTGCGTACGTAATGTTTCATCATTCCAGTAAGGTATTTCAACTTTCTGAGATCGTTGTTTAAGGTACGAACATAACCAATCTAGAGCAATACCTCGAATTCCATATGAAGGTAATTTGGAAAGTAAAATGTCATGATCAATGACGTCAAAAGCTTTTGAGAGATCTAAAAATAATCCAATAGGTGCCTCGTTTGGATCCAATGATGAGGCGACATCTTTAAGAAAAGAAAATATAGCTGTTTCCGTTGATTTTGATTTTCTAAATCCATGTTGGCAATCTGAAAGCGCGTCGTGTTTAGTGAGAAAGGTTTCCATTCGTACGTAAAAAAGTCTCTCTAATATTTTTGAAAAACTGATAGAAGAGAAATGGGCCGATAATTTTGAATTTCATTTTTGTTGCCTTTTTTGAAAAGCGGCTTAATTTTAGCTGTTTTGAAAATATCTGAAAACGTTCCAGTGCATAAAGATGCATTAAATATGTGAGTTAACGGGTGTATAATGGCATACGCACAAGTCTTTAACAAAGAATCTGGGAATTCATCTAAACCGGACGAATTGTAATTTGTAATTCAATGTTACGTGTGCTGCGAGTTGCGAGTGTACTTGCCGTTTTCCTTATATCACAATCTGCGAAAATCTACTTCTTCGTTATAAATATATTAGACGAAGATCCGGGGGGTAATTCTCTACTCAGTACTGGCAGAGTTTTCGAACTTTCGTGTCGGTGGCGTCTTAAAAATCATCTTTTACTGTCATTTTTTTCGAGTACTGCGAAGCGAAACTTGTCTTCTGCTGTCACCAAGGGTTTCGGCACAAATTGGCCGTTAATTCAGGTGGCCACTTTATGGAGATTATTAAGTTACTGGCAGCATAAGTATGTAACTTCACCAATTGCTATGAAATGGAGTAGAGTCTCAAGCCGGAGTAATGTGACCAATATATTTTCTACATTTTGCCATTCTGTAATTTCCTGGTAATATTTGCTACTGATGTCTTTAAAACGAACTCTGACAAAGAAACGAACCTTTTGAGAAACTTGATAGTAGTAAAAGGGGTTCAAGTTCTATTAATACCTTAATTTCTCCTTTCTTCTTTGAAGACAGGTACTTTGGCCTTCTCATCACAAAACAAACAACAAAATTCAGGTAAAGATTAAGTTACACCAAAAGTTATTAAAAATACAAATTTATGAAACAAAACTATAAAATTAAGAAAGTCTGAGATAAAATAATAAAGTGTAGACAAACTTATCGAAGCAACTCGCATTTATTGCAAATATAACAATTATTCCACAAGAAAATTTTGCTCGTTTTCACTCGTAAAAGCAATGTGACCACCCACAGAATTTATATGCTAGTATAAAAATCATAATTCCATTAAAAAAAGGTGCTTACAAATATTCACAAACAATTGTCACTACGAAAAACATCAATTGAGATATTTACAAGTTTTACCGTAAAAACGACGGAAAAGGAAAAAAAACTATTAAATTTTGCAGGTGGTCACAAGAATATGGCCAGATATATTCTCTTTATTTTTAATTGCTATTAATGACTCAATACTGTAACAATGTCAGTACTGTACAATGAATTTTTTTAATTTATTTATTTTCTTTTGGATATAATAATACAAAGATCAGTGTTAATACACTACATTTGTTGTAGTTGCTTATTTCTACTTACAATTAACTTACAATAACCTTACAAATAATCTTAAAATACAACTTACATTACTACTAGGGTGGTTACTGTACAATGTAAACAAGGAATTTACAAACGTTTACATTCTCTCTGATAATATCAAAACACACTTTTTTCTTGTCACTTACTCTCTTAGTCAAGAAAGGCACTTCCCTTCCTCACAGAGTCAAACATGCAAATTAGACTTGAAAATGTAATTCAAATCCTGTTGAAACTTTAGAGTGGAATCATGCGATGAAGGAGTAAGGGAATGGCCATTAGATCGTGTTAGCGTACCTGCCTGCTCTCCGCAAGACCTTAATAAATTCCTAGAGAAGAGAAGCACGAGTTAGCAAACTGTAGGAATAGTGTGAAATGGGAGAAAGTGAGGCGTTGTTCTCTAGAGACATTCATTAAAATAATATTTTCTCAACCGCAACTCTTCTTTAAAAATTGAGTCTGCCTTAACCATTTACAAATCCATTCTTCGTCCGATATTAACTTACGCTTGCCCTAAGTTACAAATCTTTCAAAACAAAATCTTAAGAATAACAGTAAATGTCCTGTGGTTTGTCATCAATAAGACACTGCACAACGAGCTTGCAAAAGTATCGATTACTTTCTTTATTACGAAACTGGTACATAATTTCTTCAATATTTTAAATCCTGTACAAGGAGCAGTCACTTACGAAATAGGAACTGATCAACCTCCACTCTCCCGCCTAAGAAACAGACTCCCATTTCACTTTTTCCTTCGATACTTCTCCGACATTAGATAAGGTAAGAACTTTTCTTGCATTTACCTGTCCCTTCAATCGTATTTCCTCTTAAGCCTGTCACCGCTCTCTAACGAAATTTCCTCACAATAACCTTGGTTGAAGACATAACCTAAAAATATCTCCATCATGGAGGTTGACAACAAGTTACCCCCTTCACACTGGACTGGTAGAAAGTTGCTCATCGTAGGAAGATGAGTATTCTTCACCACTTTTGCCCTTCTTGTTATAATACAATCAAAAATCGCTTGGGGGTGATTGTTCAAAAAAAGAGGATGTACGAAACGTGCCCGGTTGCATTGCCAGGTGGCAGCTTTACCATTAGTTGAGGTGACCGCTTAATTTAGGTGTCTGTTTAAGTAGATTTCACTTCAAGTAGAGGGAATTTTTGGATGATTTTTCGACAGAGTATATATCAGAGCGTTTTCAGTACGTCAAACTGACTGACGATAAGCGGAGTGGAAAATTAGTTGTTCAGAAGTATTATTACGATTAAAATGTGTTGCAGTGTTCAATGTTTTCTTAAATAAAACATGCAGTAACACACGAAAAAATGAGATATGTATTGAAACGATTCTCAAAAAGAGAAAAATCATTTCGACAATTTGATCTTCTTCCTGCATATGTTGCTTAAACAGTTGATTTCATTTGGTATTATTCCAACATATATATCATTAAATATTTACAGATTTATGACAGGGTATGTATAGGAATGGATTCGCAAAACAAAAAGAATCAAAACAACCGCAGATAAACATCATAGCCCATAGTAGTTCAAAGCTTATTGAAACATATTTATTTCGCAAGACCATTTTGGTCACAAAAAATCGGTATTTGAAATTACACTTGAGGAATTTTAAAGTTTAAAAATAAATTAGTTTTCTAGTCAATTATATATTAGGTTATTGCATCAATGTTAAGTTTTCATTGTTAGATTAGTAGTATTTCCTACAAAGTAAGTTGTTTAATTGTTAGTATAAATATCAGTTGTAGTAGTATTGTTATTATTACCTTTATTATTATTGTAATCATTTTATTATTATTCATGTAGTGTAGTGCAGTGCAGTGCAGTGCAGTGCAGTGCAGTGCAGTGCAGTGTAGTGTAGTGCAGCGCAGTGTAGTGTAGTGTAGTGTAGTGTAGTGCAGCGCAGTGTAGTGTTATGAAGTGAAGTGGGGGGAAGATAATGCGAAAGAAATGCGCCACAGTTAAGTGTTGTGCAGCGAAATGGAGTAAGGTTTGCGTGGTGATGTTATGTACTATTTATTATTATTTTTTTAATTAACTTCTTTTTTTGTAACTTTTTGTTAGTGAATGTAAGTTTAACGCATGTAAGGTTAAGATATTCTGCCACCAAGTTACTACACTTAATTGCAGAATTAACAATAAAATCTAAAATCTAATTCAAACATAGGTGACGCTCGACGAAAATTGAGGGCCCAAATGTCCTTTTACAAATGTTTACAAATGGAAAATATGTAAAAAGAAATTTGTGAAATGTGGACAAACAAAACACCTCACGTGAGTGATTTATCTCAGAGAGAAAAAGTGGTTTATTACATCAGTATTTTACATCATTGCGTCAGTCATAACAAAAAAGCGACAGAAAAGACGGTATTTAGCAGCAAGATAATCTGAGATGATCCAAACCAAAAAGTAAAACAAATTTCTTATGATTCTACGTCACACATTTTATGAATGTAGAAATAAGACACGGGGAACAATTATATCATAATGTTAATGTTATTCTTACGTATGCAATATCATGTTTTTATAACATGCAAAATCATGTATTTATAACAAGCTCTATTGTATTACATTTAGAAAGATAGTTTTTATTCTCGCTGAAAAATTATGGTGGATACTGCATTAAATTCATCAAATTTTAATTTGTTTAATTGATTTTTGATTTAATTGATTAATTGTTAATTGATATGCAATCTGTCAGAATCAAATGCGGTGTGTTACGATCTCTCTATGAACTGTTTAATTCGATGTACATTGAGTTGTATATTGTTTATGTATATTGATACTGTTTATATTTATCTTTATTGTATAACAGGGCGGGGTGGAGATTCATGCCTCCAGGAACCTAGGTTATTTAAGTGTGAGAACTTATCAGAGTTTTTCTTAAACTTTAATGGGATATTATTTTCGCTTTCATTGGACATATTTCATTTCACGCCAGCATATAACACATGAGAATGAGTGTTTTATATAATAATGATACATCGTAAGGTCTATAAGAACAGCTTATCATGACCTTTGTTTTCAACATCAACGATGCAATATATTAACATGTTTCCAGGGCACAATAAACATGTTTTTCCTTGTGCGAATGCTTCTCGTTGCGCTCGCGGTCTCACATTTAATTACCTTCAGCGCAGCCGCCGATGCGCGCTGCTGCAGCAGAGGTCGGACAGTGGGTCACACAGCGGAACAGAAGAAGGGGAATGGTTGGCAAAAAGTATTTTTAAGGGGTTTTCGGAATTTTTGGCAATAAAACACTAGTTTTATAATTAAATAATGACTTATTTATTTATTTAATCTTTAAATATTTATTTACATAACCTCAAACCCGGAACTTTCATCATGTGACTCTTCTTCAAAAAGTGAATTTGTACTCGAAGCCATTAACATTGGTATAACTTCTAAATCCAATGCCTTTGTGATAATTGTTCTATATTCCATTTGCGAAATCAGTGGTTAGATGCAATTGAACGGCCTGCGAAGCACTTCCTTTTTTTCTTCCGGGTTGTTTCTTTCTTTTTTCCGTGTTTCCGGGTTGTTTCTTTTCAGTGTGTTTAATAACACCATATAGATCCCTCCTTGTTAATAAAGAGCTATCAGTACCAAATCATAAAGGAAAAAATAGAATTTTGAGCAATGGAAACACAGTTTATAATTAAATAATGACTTATTTGATTGTTTAACCTTTACATATTTATTTACAGAACCTCAAAGTTGGAACGTTCATCACGCGACTCTTCTTCAAAAAGTGAATTTGTACTTGAAACCATTAACATTGGTATATCTTCTAAATTCAATACCTTTGTGATAATTTTTCTCTATTCCATTTGTAAAATCAGTGGGTTATAGCCTGCCAAGAACATCTTTTGTATCTTCCGGGTTGCACTTATCTCCATGTTTTTTTTCTTTTCAGTGAATTTAATAGCCCCCATAGAGATCCCTCCTTGTTAAAAAAAACTATTAGTACCACATCATAAAGGAAAAATTTAAAAAAATATTGTAGGTAGAAAGGCTAACAAAACTCGATATGCGTAACAAAGTACCTTAACACAAAATGAGGCAAACATGGGCAAACTTTGATTAATGTTTTGAAAACTAGCTGAATTCCAGAATCAAATTCAATTAATATCACAGCCCGGAAACGCCCAGAAAGTAACTAAAAGGGTAAATGAAAAACCGAATTTTAAAGTTTCATTTAATTGTGACACGTGAAGTTTCTATTTGGAATTACTAAATAATTGTACAAGGAATATGATTTTTTGAAATAAAGATTTAATGTACATATCTACAGGTTTCGTATCCATAGAACGTACGATTCTGTAAGTCGAGAGAGAAAAAATATTTGCATCGGAAAACACACATCTCTTCTTACTGCGCGAGCGAAGAAGTGCGCCGCGCATCACTTGTGCAAGTTCAAACTTGCACTGAATGCAGTTGCGTGATTCCCCCTTCCTTTCTTGATCGGGGAACGATGGAGGCAATATTTTGGGACCCCTTTCATGTGAAATGGATCTTCTGAAGTATATTTTGATTTTGGATTTAGTTTGATTAATTACTGATTCCGGGCGCGTCAACTACTGAGATCATTAGTCTCGTAAGTGTAGTGCATGCTTTTCATCGGGAGGTGGCAGGGATTTTCCCCTCTCGATAGTGAGATCCGGTGACCACCCACCGTCGACTAGCGCGATTTTCCCTAACCAGGTATCTCCCACCTGCGGGGCACCGCCCCAACCGGGACAAATTCTGAATCCCCGACCGATCTCCCGGCATATGTGGTAGTGTAGTGCATGTTAGTGTATATGTGCGTGTGTGTGTGTATGGGGAGAGGCTAGGTCAAGGAAGAAGAAGGACAGATCGTGCGAGGTCTGTGGCCCGTTTGTTAGGGTTCTGCTCCGGCATTCGCCTGGTGGTGATCGGAGAAACCACGGAAAACTACCGATCAGAGCAGCCGGCCGATAGAATTCTCCTTCAAACAGCGACTGAATTCGACTTAGCTAGTGGTCGAATTCGACAAGCTAGTGACGAAAATCCTGCCGCCGTCAGCACTCGAACTTAGAACCTCCCGGTCAGAGGCACTGAAGTGACATCAGTTGATGCACTGAGCCACCGCTCCCGGTTGATTTAGGACTTTTTGCTAACTTTCGCCTGCTTTGGCCCCACTGTGCGACATGGGGCCAGGCCATTCACAGGAAGATTTGTGTCTCCTTCAGCGCGTTTACCGCTGCAACGCAGGGTTCAAGGCCGGAAGGAACTTGCTGCAGGAAAGTGGTGGCAGGTGGCTGCAGTTGGGACCTCAGAAGGAGCAGACTAGAGGAAGAGGGGCGCGCCTCCAAGGGCGAAACTGGGAGAGGCAGCTCAGGGCATCAACTGATGTCACTGCAGTGCCTGTGACCGGGAGGTCCTAGTGTGGCGTCATGTGGTTGCAATAATACACAGACGAATGTGGGTTAAGTAATTGCTGGTTTGTTTACTAAGTTCCACAACTAAAACAACCTTATTTACACTATTAAATTAACTTAAAAATATCCCAATACTCGGAGAAATCTGTCGCTGCGGCTACCACACCACGACGGTCGAATATCACTTACATTCGGTGGCGTGAAGCGCCGCATCCTACTTACGGACTCGTCCTTGAGTCTCCCAGTCCTTACGGCAAACACATTGCCGGCCCTATCCGCCACGTTCGCGGCCCGCACCCAACCAGGCAATTGCCGACAGGCTCCCGGTCAGATGCGCACTCCTCGAAGACTCGAAGCGAAAGAGATCGAAGCGTCGTCGCGTCCGGCGCAGGTAGCCCGCACCCCTTCCATGTTGCCAACTTGCTTTTCTCCCAACGTCACATCCGCTCTCTCTATAACAAAGGCTAGCACGTGGACGCCTAACGTTTCGCCTACGTCACGCAGCCGCTCGTTGAAATGTGTTTGTATCCACGACGCCACACTAGAGTCGAGTCCGACGGCAGAAGGATTCTCGACCCAAGCTAGGTCCAATTCAGCCACCTTCTGAAGGAGAATTCTAAAGGTCTGATCAGTAGTTTTCCGTTGTTTGTCCGATCTATTTCAGGCAAATGCCGGAGTAGTACCGGCCACGGATCGCGCGCGCGATCTTTCCTCCCCATTCCTTGTCCTATCCTACCTCTCACTTACACAAACACATGCACTAATTATAACATGTGCCGGGAGACCGGTCGGAAGCTTAAAGCTTTTCCCGGCTGGGGTGGTGCCTGCTGGTGAGAGATCCGTACATGGTCGGGGAAATCCCCGGTGGATCTCATCATGCAGCGAAGCAAGATCACCGCCACCTTCCGAGCAAAAAATATGCGAGATGCTAGGTCTTCAGAAACTGAAAATGCGAAACTCCTTTTTGATGAAGGCAAAGTAGTGTCTGAAACGTCTCATCATATGTCAGTAGTGTCCAACTCATTTTCATCTCATAGAGATGTGGTCTCATAGAGGTGCTGATTGCCTGTGGTCTCATAGAGGTCTCATAGAGGTCTCATAATGGCCTCATACAGGTGCTGATTGCCTGTGGTGTCATAGAGGTCTCATAGTGGCCTCATTAAGGTGCTGATTGCCTGTGGTCTCATAGAAGTCTCATAGTGGTCTGATAGAGGTCTCATGGTGGTCTCATAGAGGTGCTGATTGCCTCTTCCTCTCGAAGAATCATTGTATTCTGTGGAAGAAAAACTCGCCAGCAATCTTTGAAAGAAGACAATCAACAAAAAATCACAAAATTTGTTTTGTTCTACCCACAAATAATTGAAAATCTGATTTTGAAACATAGAAATGCGGAGGAAGACACGTGGATGGGGAAGAGTGGGAGAACATACATGAAACAGATATTACGGGCTACATGGGACGGCAAATACTTGCATGAGTATTCAAATCTAACAATGAATGGATTGCGTATATGTTGGTTTAGCGGTGAGTTGTCATTGGCATTTAAAATGAAATAATTTGAGGAGTTGTCATTGCCAACAATTTTAGAAATAAATTGTTGGCAATTACAACGCCGTGAATTATTTCTGAGAATCTGTGGTATACTGAGAAAAGACTTAGTATGTTTTGAACCACTATGTTCTTGAAACCTTTGAAGATGGTGCATCGAGTTATTCGACTTGATGGTTGAAGCGAAAACATCAAGACACAAGACACTAGTTTGCATCCGTGAGGTAACTGTGGGAAAAATGGGTCAAAACTCTTTCGATATAGAATAATCCTGGATTCTACGCGGCAATAGATGAAGAATTAGTCGATTGCCACGATTCCAAAGAAACCTGCTGTTCTTCAAAGCACACCACTCAATGATGCAAGAATTTGTGATTCTGAAGGGAAATATCGAAATACGAACAACGTATAAATCTACTAAGGGAGCTGCTGATACATTAGATAGGATGATCAGTTCTTATTCACCGTAAATAAAAACAAATAACTGGCCAACTGTTGTTTTCTCCAACAAAGTAGACATACCTTGCACCAATTCAATGTATTGTTTACAAAAGTAAATCCAGATTGCAATGAAAAATGTTATTATAAAATAAGACTTTTTATAGAAAACGTAGGAATATATTTTGTGAAAGTTACTCAACGTTGAACCCACCTCCTACAAACTTCGTCTTCAAGAAAACTTCTAATGAAAGCTAAAAATCTAATGAATAATTCACCTCCCCAAAATTCAATTTTGTTAGTTTCTACACAAAAAAATGACATTTCGTTCCTGAACAACAAAATTACTTTGCACTTTCACACAAAATCTTTTACATGTGAAAATCATGTCAATCACATTTGTACTACACGTGTGTAAAATAGTGGTTCTACATTTGCTATATTTTCATTATTTTATTTTCAAATGTTTTATACAGGTGAGCACCATTTCAGATTATTGTCCAATCTTAAAAATAAAATAAATATGTACAATTAAACCGCCGGTCGTGTGGCGCAGACTGTTGCGGCAGCCGTCGTCTGCGCTGGGGAGAATACTGGTTCGAGTCCTGCGTAGGTATGGTTGTATAAGTGATTGTCCCTTCAACCCTCATCATGATCCATCACCTAATTATTTATAATTCAATGCGTAACAATCTTGTCTTATCAAGGGATTGAGCCGTAAAAAGCTGATCTCCATCACCATGTGAATCTCTCCGGGGCCTCGGAAGATAACGTGTAACTTAGTCATAAATGACCAATATGATAATTGGACGCGGCTGTTGCCGTTGCTGTAGTGGACTGTATAATTAATTGTTGGACATGCAACGAGCTCGGTCCCATCGATGGCTCAGGGATTGCATGATGTAAGTTATCACAAAAAGCAGTTTTACCTTGCAGGATGATGTTTAATGAGTTTGTTGAAAACAAGTTAAATCCTTTAACACCATACACCATACATGAGTACACTTACCGAGTACATTACACTTTCTGTACAAGACCTTTACGTAAGTACAACACGGAGTCGCGACGTCTTTCTAGCAAGGCGTTCTGCCTGTGACTAAATTTAAGCACAGTTTAAATGAATTGGCACTTTCTGCCATGCCAATACACAATTGCAGAACTTAGCACTTTCTGCCATGCTGAGTTCATAATGAAAAGGTTGCCTTTACAAGTTTTACGTGAGATTTACACGGAGCCGCTACGTCCTTCTCGCAAGGCTGCTCGTGAACGACTAAATTTACTTTGTTAGCGAAAGCTCGAAGAGGGGATTTTGAGTTTGTTTAAATGGGCCAATAGGCGACTGCTTTGTTAGCGGTCGCGAGTTGGCGGAGTGGGGTGATTTTGGATGGGCCAATTGGCGGCCGTTGGAGTTTGAAATATTCTAGAACATATTCGAAGGTTTCTGTGGCGTGACGCCGAGATTGCACAACCGCGCGCGCAGCACTGCCGCTTTGGGCTGGGCGGTTGGGGATATCTACACCGCACGTGCGAAGGGTGTCGCAACGGCGTGTGGAGATTTTCCATACTGCGCTTCCGGTTGCAGCTGGGCGGGAAGTATTGTATTTCTACCTCTTTTCCTGCCTTTGCGTGTGGGCCCGAACAACAACAATAATAATAATAATAATAATAATAATAATAATAATAATAATAATAATAATTGAAATTTAGGTGTATAATTTTAATTTCCTATTATGTTCACTAAATATGACAAATGAAAAAGTTAATAATGTGCTAGTGAAGTTACATGGGTTCAATTGAACCGGAGGACTTTTAAGGGGAAGTAAATTTGAGGATGCCGGGCTAAACATTTGTATGCTTCTATTTGTACAGCGAATTACATGTGGGTGCGTAATGTTAGAAACCAAGATAAAATAAAAGTATTTTATCTTGGTTTCGAAATTTATAATCTCTTTCCTAATCTCAGATTAAACAGTATTCCAGACATACGCAACAATTTTTTAAAATTTTCTACGAGTATTATAGCTCTTACTCTCTCCTCTTGATCGGCATCGAACTCACGAACTTGGAACCACAGCGCCAAGATATGCCAACAATAAAGGAATAAAAGAAGCTATAAAAGAAGTAAAGCATGATACATCAGAGGAAATAAATGAAGCAACTCCTTGTGCAACTTTTTCAACGTAATGGCAAAGAAGGTCATGGGAATAGTGTGGATTTCCACAGAAAAATGGTATGAAAAATAATCAATGCCTTTTACAATTCTAAAGGTTTGGAGGGAGCCACAAAATCATGTGCAAGAATTTTAGTTTTGTTTAAGGCCATGTTGCAAAAAGTAAGAAAGTAATAGAATATCATAACAATCCTTTCGCCTTACGACCAGTTCCACATAAAGAATCTCTCCCTGTTCGAGTTCCATCTAACATTCTTGAAGATGTACCATAGGTTATAGAGAGCAGCTCAGCAAATGCAAGCGATGATGCTAATGATTACAATTCAGAAGAAGATACTGCAGCAAAATTATTCAGTCAAAATTAACTTAAAGATTTAACTCGTGATTTGAATCTCACATAAGACGTGGATGAATTGATTTGGTCAAGATTGAAAACAAAAGATCTTCAACTACCCAGAGTATTAATAAATTAATAAAATTCTTTAAAGAGGAAGGCAGTATGTTTTTTGCTATGATATCGAGGGTTTAATGATTTTCTTCAACTTTCCTCATAAAGCTAGTCAATGGAGACTGCTTTTTGACTCGAGAACTGTATATTGGTTTACTGGTGAGTTATAGTTGAGATTTACATAATTGAAATGATTGATTGAAGGCGTTGTCATTGTCAACAATATTATTTATTTCAATAAATGATACTATCTATTTCCATATTATTGAAATAAAGAGTATTGTTCACAATGACGTCTTCAATCATTTCAATCAAGAACTGTAGCCTCAAAGCGTCAAAGGTATACTTTTACATAATGCAAATTTGTTTGCTTCAATATCTGATGTCTCTTCTGTACATATGAAGGAATCTTATAAAAATCTTGACGCTTTGGTACAATTTGTGAACTATGAAAAACATTATTCGACAATTTGTGGGGATTTGAATGTAGTACGAATATTACTTGGTCAACAATCTGCTCTCACAAAAATTCTATGTTTCATATGTGAATAACACTGCCAAGTCACAGAAAATCACTGGAAGACAACATACTGACCTAAAAGAATAACACTCCAATCCGGTCCAAAGAAAATCCACCTATTGTTCAACTAAACAATACACTACTGCTTCCACGACACATCAAGCTTGGTGTAACGACACAGTTCACTAAATCACTTTCAAAATATTATGACTGCTTCCAGTACATGGTAACCAGGTTTATGGAAGTACCTTATAAGAAACTGAAGGAAGGTATATTTATGGGGCTGCAGATTGGAAATTTAATGAAAGACAATTTGTTTGCAAGGATAATGACCCCGGTGGGGAAAAAAGGCTTGGGTTTCGTGTAATAATGTTATGGCTAAGGTTTTGGGCAACAACAAAGGTCTAAACTACAAAACTATTGTTAAAATAGTTAAAACTGGGGCAGAATTTCATGGAATAAGGATGCAACATGACTGTAAAACTTAATTTTCTACATTGTCGTAGTACGTTTTCACTCCAAACATCGGTGATATCAGTGAAGAACAATGAGAACGTTTCCATCAGGACATTAAAACATGGAAAATATATTCCGGGGTAATGGAATACATACATGTTGGCTGATTACTGTTTCATTCTAAAGAGAAACGACAGTAGTGAAAGGAGACAATCAACAAAGAGAAGCTTCACATCAGGTCTGGAGAAGTTGAAGTGAATTAAATGGAAGAGTTTAATTAAATTATTTCTACCTATGTCTTATGTTTTTGTAACATTTAAACTGTTTTTATAATAACTAGTATTTTAGTATATCAATACCATTGTCCACTCAAACGCAATGCAATTTAATTCTATGCAAGGTTAGCTTACGCCAAATTTGCTTTTCAATGAAAAAAGTAGTTTTCCTGACAACAACAACAACAACAATAATAATAATAATAATAATAATAATAATAATAATAATAATAATAATAATAATAATAATAATAATAATAA
>BLKR01016526.1:0-25535 GCA_011170035.1 Teleogryllus occipitalis | reverse complement strand
AAAGCTGCCGCCTTCGTAGATTATACTCCTTCCCTCAAAATAGTTCACAATCAGGTTTGTCAAATATTGTGGCACTTTCTTCAACATGAGTGCATTAATTATGTCTTCCCATCTTGCTGAGTTAAATGCGTTTCGGATATCGACTGCGACTAGGGCACAAAACCCTTTTTTGCCATTTAATCCATCCTTCATTTTTCTCGCTATTTCCACAACCTCTTGTACTGCGTCGGTTGTCGACCTACCCTTGCGGAAGCCATATTGCCTTTCCGAAAGAAGGTTGTACTGTGCCATATGTTGGTTCAGCCTCTCTAGTATTAGACCTTCCAGCACCTTTCCCATTGTATCCATTAGACATATGGGTCTAAATGTGGATATCTCATTTAATGGCTTGTCACCCTTTCTGAGCAGTACTAACTGTTGCCTCTTCCAGTCAGAGAAAAAGGTTCCGTTTATGAGGCTCTCGTTATATATTTCGAGTAAATAACCCGGGAATTCCTGTATTATCATCTTCAGCACCTCATTTGGGATTCCGTCTAGACCTGGCGATTTGTTCTCTTTCAGCTGGCAACCAACCTTAGTTATTTCCTCCGTCGTGAACAGGGGTGGTTGCTCCATTGGGTGATGAATTTTTCCTTCCCATCGTGGATGTGTGGGTAAGAGGCCATTTATAATTTCCTTCACCCACTCTGCGTCATCCAGTCCTGGTATCTTGTAGCGTGTCTTCAGCTTGTCCCTAACTATTTTGAAGGGTAACCCCCATGGGTCTTCCTGGACCTCCTTGATTAGGTTCTTCCAGCATTGGTTCTTACTTGCCTTAATTTGATCTTTCAGCCGCTTCAGTTGAGTTCGATATTCCTGTTTCAAGCGCTCGTCCCCTTTCGAACGCGCATACTGCCTTCTCGTCATGTGGCAGTTTCTTCTGAGCGCGGCAATTTCTTCGTTCCACCAATACACTGTTTTTTTCTATCTATCTATCTATCTATCTATCTATCTATCTATCTATCTATCTATCTATCTATCTATCTATCTATCTATCTATCTATCTATCTATCTATCTATCTATCTATCTATCTATCTATCTATCTTTCTATCTATCTATCTATCTTTCTATCTATCTATCTATCTATCTATCTATCTATCTATCTATCTATCTATCTATCTATCTATCTATCTATCTATATCTATCTATCTATATCTATCTATCTATCTATCTATCTATCTATCTATCTATCTATCTATCTATCTATCTATCTATCTATCTATCTATCTATCTATCTATCTATCTATCTATCTATCTATCTATCTATCTATCTATCCATCTATCTAGATATCTATCTAGATAGATATATATCTAGATATCCAGCTATGTTGATATCTATCTATATCTAGATATCTATGATATCTATATATATCTAGAATCCAGCTATGTTGATATCTATCCATCTATCTAGATAGATAGATATACTATCTATCTATAGCTATACTCTATAGCTATACTCTAGCTATACTATCTATCTATAGCTATCTATCTATCTAGATAGATAGATAGATAATAGATTACCCAAGTAGTTTTTGCGCCTGGAATCAATTCTCATTGATTGACCCAAGCTATATGGATTCTTTAAGGTGCCGATGTATTTAAAAAGTCGTTTGGCACAAACTGTAAAAATTTGTGGAAGTTTACAAAACTCTCGCCCTTTGCCATCCTGGCTGTAGCGTCGCGCGCCCTCTCCCGTGCTCCAAGCGCGCTCGCGCCTCCGCCTCGCCGCGCCGTCTGCAGCGGAGCCTCCTGCACGCTCTACACACCGCGCCGAGCCGCGTGCTCCCACAGACCGGCGCGGTAGATCCGCAGCGGGAGCGTCGCGAAAAGTTCCGAGCTAGACGAGGCCGCGGAATTCGCGGGACCGTTCACACCGGAGTGTTAATTATGACTCAGCGTTCGGTCACGGTTGGCAAGGTCGCTCGCCCCAGAGGGGAGCGAAGACTCCCGAACACGGGCGGACTTACACGAAACTCGAGTTGCAGCGGAAGGCACGCGTCTGACTGCCTTACAAATATCGCCGCCGATTAAACGCTGCCAATCCGATGCCGCGACGCTTGCCTGCCGCGCAGGTCTGAACGTGCTCATAAGGCAACATGTGACGCGAAATTTCCTCTGCGGCCAATCCGCGTCGGTCTGTGGGAGCCTTTCCGCCGCTCCCCGGCCGCCGGCTGCCGCCCGGCGCGCAGGTCTGAACGTGCTCATAAGGCAACGTGTGACGCGAAATTTCCTCTGCGGCCGATCCGCGTAGGCTGCGGATCTTCCGCGTCGGTCTGTGGGAGCTGCCGCCCGGCGCGCCGCGGCCCTGATGAAGTTATTATTGTGCCTTCAATCCCGCAACGACTCTCAAGCGCTCCGCTCGCTTGATCCGAACGCGGCGGACACGTAACTGCGGCGCCACGGAAGCGGCGCTATCTGTCACGAACATCTCGTCCCACGCGACGCCGCCCCCACCCCCGCTCCCCGCTCCCCGCCCCCGCTCGCTGCCGCTCCCGCCCCGCCCCCGGCTGCCAGTTGCCGGTCGTCGCCGCCGCCGTGTACGCGGGCGACGGCCGCGCCACTGTCGCGTAGTCGGCGTCCGATCTAGTCTGGCAGCCGCGCTGACGCTGTTGGCGTCTAATGGCCGGGCTCTCGAACCAGGAATTGCCCACTCCCAATCTGGGATAAACGGGGGAGGCCTTCTTCATTTTTGAACCTTCCAGACACGAAATGCTACTGGTTGGTTTTTGTCTTTTCTTGTCGCCAGGGACCGACAGAAAAACGGCTTCAGCCGTTTTATACCAGCTGGGCTTATAAGCTAAGGCAGTTGTCAGAAGGCTCAATAAAGCTACAGTTTAATTGAAATTGTTAAATTATATTGAGAATTAAAATTCTGGTATTTTAACATGTAACAGCAATGGTTGCAGTGATGCTAAATTTATTTGTTATGTGATGCAGTATAATCAGTCCATTCAATACCCAGAAGTATCTTGAAGTAATTTGAATGTCTGTACAAGTGCAAATGATCTTGTTATTCATTCTGATACAAGTAACTGCCTTTTTAAATACTAATTGACCGTCTGTCGACAGAAATTATAGCGGCTAAGAGTTCATCGGATTCCTATTGGTGACCTCGAAAGACCTCGAGATAACGCAGCGAGTGGGTCCCCAATAGGCGTTATGTGGTGTTTATGCACATAATATATGGCTTCCCGCTGACTTTTGCCTCTGTTCGTTCGAGTCGCAACCCGCGATAACCTCTTTTCCGTAGATTATCGCAGCTCTCTGTTATTGACAAGCAACAATAAGATTAAAAGGTTACATTAACACGACGTTGCATTAATATTCTCGCGACGAGGTTCGAAACTCTACACGATCATTGCTAATAGGCAATAGGTGCATTTTTTATTGCCTCTTCGAATCTATTTTGTTGAGCCTGTCTTTTCTGTACGCTGAGAATTTTTGCGTACATGTAAGATAAAATATTGAGTACATGCAATACTGGCATAATCTTACTCTAATGTCCATCTAAATAACACTTATTAATTGCGTAAAATCTATTTTCACAAAGACAGGCAAAACAGAAACGAAAACTTTTTGGCAGGTTTCATATCATGGTTTCCCTTACCGATAGCAAAAGAAACCATTCATTTCTAAAGATAACGAGGAACAGGATTCAATTACTAATGAAGTTTCTGTTTTGGGAGTGAATCAAGGAACAACGAGCGGTAAGAATAAATTAAGAAAACGCAACCATCGCGAAAAATGGATTTGTTAAAAAACGTTTTGTGACTGGATATATGCGTTGAATGTATGAATTCAATGGTGTAAGAAGAAATCTTACGGTAATCCATAATAAAATGGATAATGTAAAATTTATTTGTAATTTTAATATTTCACATCAGTCAGTATTGTCAAATGCATTCCGCATTATTAATAAAAACATCGTAAGAAAATATAATTTGTTTTCTTAATTGTCAGTCACACTGTGAAAAACACTCAGAAAACACTCAAAATTGTCAATTAATTTCAATCAGACTACAAAATAATGTTTAAATATACATATCTATGTTATTATCTAAACTAATAATTTCCTACAGGCGCAGTATTTGAAAGAAAACTGTGCAGCATTTGGCCTTTTGAGAGGTGTCTATGGTTTCATTAAATTCACAGGAACTTTGAAAAATACATCTATAATGCTAATTTCCAATGCGTCAGAAAGTGAAAGAAAAAATTAAAAAAAAAACATGTTTGATTTTCTTAGATTGTAGAGAACTGTTGCACAGTGTATCCGTACATCCTTTTGTAAAAATATTTAATTTATTGCAGTGTTATAGTGAATATTTTATTTGTCGTTCTTGAGTGGTGTGCATGCTACGATTAAGAAAACCATTTTGTGTGGTTTTGTTCAGAAGCACCGTTCACTAGTATGACTTCTTTTTCTGTCCAAAAATGAGTTGTTAAAAAAATACACATCTATAGTTCTAACGACAATTATTTCTAACTAACAATTTAGTTTGCGTCAATGAATATGTGAGTAAATAAGTAAAACGACTAATAGCAGTTGCGGAAAGTGCCATAATCATCTAGTGAAAGAAAAATACCCACCTTCATTATGGAATTGCCGCTGACAGTCTCATAAGGATGACAAGTTGACTAACTTATCACTTTTATCATAAGGACGACATCTAGGCAAGTACAAAACTTCTGCTGTTGCGAATTATTACGCGGTCGTATACCACTCCGGTTGTCCAGTCATGTATCTACAAGCGTTCACAAAGGAGATCGATGAAAGAACATGAGTAACGGCAGTTCTCTGGGCAAAAGCATTGTTCGCTTTCCGTAAAGAACACGTGACGACCGATGAAAATATCAGGAGTTTGCGAAGTTTAATTCTGTGGACATTTACATCCGGAAACAGGATAAAAACTCTTATCTGCATTACGTCCACCTACTCGCCTTTCGCGCACGACCGGCAATCCATTTCTGTATTTTGTCAGCACATGCACGTGAGCCTATGGGTAGAGTACGAGGAGCGGGGCGGCGGGTGGCGGGTGGCGGGGCGGCGAGGGGGTGGGACGGCGGGTGGGGTGGGGGGCGGTGGAGTGGCGGAGCGGCGGGGCGGGCTGTGTGACTGGCTAATCGCACGTCGCCAGTCGCTGCAGGATACGAGGAATAAATAACCCTTCGCTTCGAGAAAAACTCGTTAGCGCACGCGTCCACTGCGCAACATTTGGAGGATGGAGGGCGGTGGGGTGGGGGTGGGAGTGGGGCGGGGGAGGGAGAGTGGAGGAGAAGGTTGGCAGCGCCGCGTGGGGCGATACAATCACCGGGAGCGGTGGCTCAGTGCGTCAACTGATGTCACTGCAGTGCCTTTAATCGGGAGGTCCTAGATTCGAGTCCCGAGGGTGGCAGGATTTTCAACACTAGCTTTTCAGCTCGGTCGAATTCTGGAGGAGAATTATAGCGGCCGGCTGCTCTGATCGGTACTTTTCCGTGGTTTCTCCGATCAACACCAGGCGAATGCTGGAGCAGTACCCTAACAAACGGGCCAAGGATCGCGCGTGATCTTTCCTTCCTCATCCTTGTCCTATCCTCACTCCTTACTCACACACTTTCACTAACATGCACTACTCTACCACACATGCCGGGAGACCGGTCGGGGACTTAGACCTTGTCCCGGTTGGGGCGGCGCGCTGCTGGTGGGAGATACCTGGTTAGGGAGAACCCCGCGAGTCAACGGTAGGTTGGCACCGGATCTCGCCATCCAGTGGGGGAAGATTATCGCCATCTCCCGATGAAAAACATGCACTGCTCTTACGTGGCTAATGATCTCAGTAGTTGACGGGTCCGGAATTACTAACAATCAATCAGGTGATACAATCGCCCGCGAGTCCAAATCCTAACGCGACTCCCCGTTGCCCCGCCCATTTCCACCCATCTTCTCCCCGCGTGGCGAACCTCGGTACACTCCCTTTCTTCCTCGTTCTCACTTATTGCCAGGAGCGGGAGGCGCAGTTGATTCTTCCACGTCTAAACCTAAAACGCGTTGCTAGCACGTCTACTAGGACTTTTAAATAAATAAATGTTTTTATCAATTTAAATTATACTACACGATGTTGGGTATATTTGAATATAGTTTGAAGCTTTTGTTGAAGTTCATACTTTTCAAATATTTTTTCTTTTACGAGTCGTTTATGTTTAAAAATACTCGGCAATATCTTGAAATTTCTGAAGTTGGAAAACAAAAATTTATTGAATTACGAATATTGTTCTGTAGCGGTGGACATTTTAAATTTCAATATGTATTATTATTATTATTATTATTATTATTATTATTATTAATAATAATAATAATAATAATAATAATAATATTAATACATTAAAGTCAACTTTGGAATCAGAAGAAATTGTGGAAGTCGTTATTGAATTAATGATGAGTGTAAGTGTAAGTAAGTACTCATTTCTCAGCGCAGGAAAAGCAAGAAGTAAGTCCTATCCACTCTTTTCCAAGCAAGTGATCAGATGGTGGTGAACTTTTGCCTTCTGTTGAATCAAGGATGGCAGGTTGAATATGAGAAGTAAATAATGCTGATAGATGAATAATTATGGTTGACAAGATGAGGCAAGATTCATGGTGATATAAGAAGCCATTAATGCCGCAACCACATGATAAAACACCCCTACGCGGAATTTGAACTCGAAACCCTCTCTTCGTACTGGTCGCAACTTCAGTCCCATCGCGTGCGAGGCGGACATTCTGTTGAAATCATTGGACCCTAATATAGTAAATAACTTTTCATCAATAAGTATTGACAATAGTTGTGTAGTAATAGTTGTAAAAATTACTATAAACTTTTGATTTTCTATTTCGATTCGTTATTTTTTTTAAAAAAAGGGCTTAAGAGAAACGGTTGTCTGCTGATTGGCAGACTTAATCAGGGCTTTTAGATGAAAACTAAAATTATTGAATGAAAACACACGCAACTTAACTTTCTTTTCCATTTCTCTATATTTTCATGCGAAAATTGAATTATATTTATTGTTATCGTCTATCCAGAATACTTCGACTGCGTATAGTCATCATATTCGCATCGAAAAAATCACAATGAAAATGTATTAATATCTGAGTAATGTGTAAAATTATTATTTAATACATTATCTAATAATAATAATAAATAATATTTAATAAGAAATAGTAAATCCATTTCATATTAATTATTTATAATTACATATTAATTATTAAAAATAATATATTAATTAATAATATATTAATAAATATTAATATATTAATTATTAATATTTAATATGTAATATATTCGTATAAATCGTGTTCCTTCGATAATTTCGTGATATGTATACTCGCCGATCCACTAAAAGAGCTACTTTGGATATTGCTGATGACATTTTATTGCTTGCAGATATTCCGAAGCTTCACCAATTTCTTTGTAGGATGCGGCAGTTCTGTAGTAAATTATTGACTGGTGCATCTTTAATATCTTGGCTGATATTTTAATCATTTATTACGGAATGAGAAATTAGCTCTCCCAAATCAAGAACATTTCAAGGTAGATTAAAAACATCAGATTTCAAATTATAGCATTATATTATTATAGCAAAAAAACATATTTCTCTGTTGGAAACTTGAACGATTATTTTCTCTATATTATTATTATTATTATTATTATTATTATTATTATTATTATTATTATTATATCAAAATTCTTAATGTGATATTTTCAGCTACAAAAGAGGCATGCTTTCACATGCCTCTTTTGTAGCTGAACGGCTGGAAACAGCCGTGTACATTCGGCTAGCAATTAACCTCCGTCACAATCGTATAGATTGTTGGTGTAATCGTATAGATTGGTGGGATCGTATAGATTGCGTGTTGGTGTAATTACATGTAAAGGAAAAATATAATAGAGGCACGACAGCCCCTTCCAGGATATTGTATATTGCTCTGCATTCTAAAATTATATCTACGATTCCTTTCTCTCCTTTACGAAGCAACGAGCATCGAGAGAAAAGGCAACATCTTAAGTCACGGTTAGAGCAGAGCGTGTTCGTTCTAGGGAAAAATCGGGCGCAATCGGCATCCACTTTATTCCAAAGGAGATGCCACACTTTTCCTAAATGGGATGAGGCCAACATTCCTCCTTTCGATTTCCGGGAAGCTAAAATCACCTACTCACAAATATAACTTTTATTAATTTTCTGTCGTAATGAAAGCCACCAATATAATACTTCACAACTAACTGTAAATCAAGGAAAGAAAATGAGTATTAAATTCAGGATAAATGAAAAATTCTTTATTAATAAACAAGTCGACTGGATACCACAATTATAGGCTCCCTCCCAGTTCCAGTTGCGTCACTCATAAGAAAATAGCAATAATAATTATATAAAAATCATTGCACAATTGAACTTATTATAATAATAACAATAATGATAATAATTGATCATAATAATTATAAATAGCGGAAGCTTATAAATCTGAAAATTGTTTAATTCATTTGATTTTTCGCTCTAAGGAGTGACGAACGAGTCTTAAAGATTTTGTGCTGTGATGACCACATTGTTGTTCTCTCTTTTTCCCCCACTCTCCCCCTCCTATCTCCTGCTGGATCCGGTGCGACAACCCTCCTGGTTGGTTGCGGAACCGGACAAAGTTCGTCAACTTTCGCTGAGACGAATGGACCCCACGGAGAGAAAAAATATAATAATCAATATTTCACGTTAGTGAAGTCCTTATTGGAAGATGACGTAGTGGGCGAGGGATATTTCGAGAAAAGGCAGATACGTCATCGACAGCTGAGTTCGTAATCCGTGTAGTAGACGAATCACGAAATTGTTCATTTTGTAAATCGAGGGTGGAAAGTAATGAAGTTACAAACTATTTGTAAACGAAATAGGTGTAACTGTAAAATGTTTAGATCGATTACATTACTTTCTCTATACAAATACTTGAGAGATAACAGAAGAAACAGATCGTGATGACAGACAGTCTCGCATTGGAGAGAGAATTCATAGAAAAACAAACTTTCGTTTTCTTTAAAACCCTGCTACACAGAACCGGGCATTTTGAACAGGAATCAGTACCGACCGTACTTGCCTAATGTATTATGCATAATAAATTTACATTCCCATACATAACTTACGTGCAGCTATTCAACATCTGAGACAAGCTGCACGTTTACAATATTGCTTCATGTCGGGCCGGGTAAGTGGTCCTCGAAGGACGCGCTTTGGGAACCGGCCTGCCCGCAGCCGCGTGGCCCGCACTGACCTGCCCAGGTCCCGGCCCCACCGCCGCTCGCCCCGCCGCGCCCGGCCACTCGCCAAGATGGCGGAGGGGCAGCCCGGGTAGGGATGGTAAAAAACATCCATGTTTTCCACCAAAAACATCGATATATTAACATCGATATTTTGCTTTCGATGTTTTCTTCACGTCGTTATTTGTTGCAAAAACATCGATTTTTTTAAATTTTAATTTTTTAATTTTTTTAAATAAAGGGGTTTAGGCACATTGTAGAGTAGCAGGAATCCACAGCAATATCGTTTTGCGTCATCCTCTTTATCATTCTACACATTTCGCCTGAGCAATCTGAGGGAATTTTAGGTGGTTTTAATTCGATGGTGTATGAATGGAAGTGACTAAAGAGAAAGAGTAGCGAAACACGATGTTATTTATTGTTGATTTTATTCTTTACATTCGATAATAATTTGTATTAACATACTACTAACATGCTGATAAATAAACAATAAAATATATCCCTTTTACGTACTGTAATTAAAAATGGATAGGAAATAGCTCCATAATTTGCGAGATATCGACGGTCACTTGGTTTTGTTGACAATAGGAACATTTATTGATTTTTTCTTGTAGTGTCAAATGGAAAGCAGTGCTAAAAATGTTTTATAATGTGGGATAAAGGTTTGCAATCTTACATACATTTCAGGATGGCACAATGGGGAATCTATAATTAAAACATCGATGTTTTGAACATCGATGTTTTTTCGTCGATGTTTTCATCCACATCAAAAACCCTTTAGCGATATATCGGAACATGGATGTTTCGATGTTTTGGTAAACTTTGTCATCACTAAGCCCGGGCACTTCGGATTGGCAACTCGGGGAACATTTGAGGGGCTGAGCGCAGTGGTGGTCTAACCTCCCAAAAATGAAAAATAAGTTATTGACACCAGATGTTGTCTAAGAAGACGAACTCACTTCGTGCATTGTTGGTTTGACCAGTTTTCCTCTATAAAGTTAAGAATGAATGATCTTTTTTTTCTCTTCACAACTCTTTCTAACCACAACTACATAATTTTAACTTGATCTTTTATTCGTTTTCTGAAAATGGTGCTTAGATCTCTATTGCGTTGACCCCTTCAATTGGAGATTGGGAATAGGAATCACTGACAGTGCTGGATTTACCTAAAGAAACCACTGAATGTAACGAGGCTCGAGAATATTTGAATCTATTAAAAATGTTTTCTTGTAGTTGAAAATGACTCCAATGGCGGTAGTTGTGAGTATGTTTCCTCAATAATCTGTTCCTTCTAACGCTGAAAGTGCCGAGTGCCTGTGTTTGACACTTTCAGTTTCCCATTTCTGGTCTTGATCTAGATCTATTTGTGACCAATTGACAATTGCAAAGGATTAAGTCAACACAGGGGTGCACCAGGTGATTATATAGTCTGGTTCATGCAGCCGAGATAAAATCATCATATGTCATTATTTTTACATGCTCCATAATTTGCGAGATATCGACGGTCACTTGGTTTTGTTGACAATAGGAACATTTATTGATTTTTTCTTGTAGTGTCAAATGGAAAGCAGTGCTAAAAATGTTTTATAATGTGGGATAAAGGTTTGCAATCTTACATACATTTCAGGATGGCACAATGGGAAACGTTGAAGAGGTAAAATGACGTAATGCGCCAAAGATTTCCTTTCCGTAAAGTAATGTGAAAATTTCATCATGATTATGTTCGTTGAGGTATGTCATCTGAGGACAGAGACACAGACAAAAAATTTTTTATTTCCATCGTCGTCGAGGATGGCTGAATCACCTTTATTTATTTCACCCACCACACGCTCGACATATCAGGAAAAGCGATGAAATCATTTCGCTTTGGTTCGTGTAGGCGGGCAGTACAGTTCTTGCTTAATTAACAATAAATTACTTTTTGTGGTGACTCACGATCATGCCGGATTCGTTGTCTAATTAATCTTTCTTGCTAATCGATAATTGCACACCTTAAAGGGTGAATAATTTTATAGAATTATACAAAATGGTGTTAATGGACAAAATAAGTGTTTTTTTCTTGTGCAACTGTAGTTCTCCCGTTCTGCTCTTATTGCTTTTACATACAATAGATCTATTAGAAGAACGAAAAATCCTTGAAAACAGAACAAGGGAATGAGACATTGAGATCAGGGTTTCACTCCAATTCCATTCTTTGTTGCTCTTGTAATAACATCGTAAACCACAATTCATAAACCACAATAGACGGATGATTTTTGTTTCAAGGAGAAAATAAAATTATTTGAGACACCAATTCAATTTACAGTTTGACTTACAATCTAATAAATATGTTGAGAAAATAATCGTAATATAGGTCCTTCTAGAAAGTAAAATATTTAATGATTAGATGTTATATAGATGTATTAATGATACTGAAAAATATAAATATTTCCAAGTATCAATTTTTGATGTTTAAAATGGCTCTTTCGTTTGTCTTCTTTTAAAAATAAAAGCTCTTTCGTTTGCCTTCATGGATTTCATGTGAATAGAAACACAATACTGACGGTGCAAGAAAAAGAAAGTTTAAGAAAGTTCACTTATTTTACATTAATTACATTGTGATAGTACATACATAGATTACATTGTGATATAATTACATTGTGATAGTACACAAAGATTACAACGCGTACATCTTGCAGTCTTGCCTCTCCATCCCCTCGCGTCGCTTAAACTCTCTGGAAACTCCCCCCATGTTTCTCACTGCCTTAACACTAATCCCGGCTAATTTCAATTCTGTTTAAGACGTGTTATTCCACGCCCTGTAACCTAATGATTACCATTGTGATGGCCGTTTAATCTGCTGCAGCGTTCGCCGCCGCCTGGAACCCCCCGTGGCGGAGGCGGTGGCGGTGGGGGGCACCGCGGCATTCGCCGCCCGCAGCGGGGGAGCAATTGGATCAGCGATGACGATCCTCCAGGGGGCGCACGATTCACGCGGATCGTCTGCTTCTCGGAATCAATTATGCAGGCTGAGTTGATACGCACGCCACATAAGACCGTGTTTGTTAGATTGTTTTATGGGAGAGAAGGTCCTTGAACGGCGTTTTACGCTCTCAGAGAGAATGGAAATCAGACCTTGCGTGTCACATGTAATCGAGATATGCGCTATTTGCAGAATGTGAGATGATTATAGGCGCGTGGACACATTTGTAGTGATAATACTTTTCTTCACAAAATTAGTGATAAAGCCTTAGTTTTAGTTTAAGTCACGTGTCACATTTCCGGGTTATAACAAACCCAAAAGATTTGGTGTTAACAAACCCAAAACAAAAAGAACCCAAAAGATTTGGTGTAAAAGAGTGTTAAACACAAAACATTTTAATCATTTCTAAGGTATCGCTCGTTTGTAAATTTGCAAAATAGCTGTTTTTGTAATTTGTGTTACAAAAACCGCTAATGTAAATTCGGCAACGTATTTCTGGCCTGTTGATTATTGTCTAATTCGTATATTCGAATATACTCAGGAGTTACATAAAATAGAATCTTGATAATATTTATTGATATCAATATTAAAATATAGTCTTTAATTTCAAGATAATGTTAAATTGCCAGAAAAAATAATTTTTTTCTTACTTGCAGTCAAGGAAACTCCGTTTTCTTTTTTAATCTGGAACGTTTAATTCCGATGTTGATTCATTTTCAATTTCGATGAAATATCAAACTGAAGACGAACCTTGTATATTGATAACTATTACAATGATAAAGCAGATCAAAACTTTTTTAAAAATCTGTTAACCATTAAATGTACTTTTACCCCCATTATTGATAGAAGAGGACGATGAGTTAATAATATGGTAATGGATAGTTGACAGAGCCTGGCACATCACGTCCTCCTGTACACATCCATTCCTCTGTCGTGTACAAATCAGAAACCCTCCACCCAACACACCTCCCGCCGCAGCAACCTGCACCCACTAGCGAACTCGGGATTAAAAATTACCCCGCCGCTGGATAATGAAGAAATCTTTCCCAGATTGCAAATCGCCCTTTCGCCGGCGCGGCCTGGCCCTCCATCTCCTTCCAGCGAGCCGTGCGCGCGCGTCAGCCCGTGTTTGTTTGCACACCCGAGGCACTCTATCGTCAAGCCGCTGCTCCCGTCGCGGCTTCTCTCCGCTCCGCGCGACCGACTCGGCACCCCGCACCCCCACCCCCGCCGTCGCCCTCCGCCGCCTTCCTCCTCCGCCGCCCTCCGCCGCCGCCCTCCGCCGCCGCCCTCCGCCGCCGCCCTCCGCCGCCGCCCTCTCCACCGCCCTCCGCTGCCGCCCTCCGCCGCCGCTCTCCGCCGCCCTCCGCCGCCGCCCTCCGCCGCCGCCCTCCGCCACCGCCCTCCGCCGCCGCCCTCCGCCGCCGCCCTCCACCGACCTCCGCCGCCGCCCTCCTCCGCCACCCTCCGCCGCCGCCCTCCGCCGCCATCCGCCGCCGCCCTCCGCCGCCTCTCTCTACCGCCGCCCTCCGCCGCCGCCCTCCGCCGCCGCCCTCCGCCGCCGCCCTCCGCCGCCGCCCTCCGCCGCCGCCCTCCACCGCCGCCCTCCGCCGCCGCCCTCCGCCGCCGCCCTCCGCCGCCGCCCCGGCCCGGCACTCGAGCGCTAAGTGGCCCTGTCACCGACCGCGCCGCAGCCCTTCCGGAGGGTCAAGAGCCTCTGTCGCGTTTCCCCTTCCCTGTCGGCGGCGCCCATCCTCCTCCGACCCCCGGCACCCTCCCAGCTTTATGGAGACAGGAAGCAAGGCTCAAACACAACGGGTGTCAACTTGTTCATACATTGACGAAACAACAAGGGGATGAAACGAGGTTGAAAATACTTGACTCATAATATTGTATGTATGAGTTCTGGTAAATGAACCAATATGAGGTCTTTATGAATGATAGGGAGGATTTTTATGCCCCTAAAATATATCGAAATATGCTTTTAAAAATATGCATTTATGACCTACAAATTCTCATTTATGCAGTTTAATATGCAATTAAAATTATCAACATTTCGTTTCCTGCATGAACCGTTCTTGATAAAATTCAGGAGAAACGTGCTAAGAATGAAAATATATATGTTTGTGCAAAGAGAATTATATCTAAGAGGAAAAATAAAGAAAATATGTGAAGTACATTGTATGTCTTGTTGCATTTATTACTCCTGGTTGAAAAAAAAAGATGAAAACAATAAATTTCCTACATTTGTACAACAATTTTTATCATGTATAAAAAAAGCGAAAACTGTGACAAGCCCTTTTGATAGTTGAACACTCACAAATAAATAGATCATATGAAAAGTTGAAACGTTTTAGAGATAAGTCTCTATTTTAACGAAATATCCAAAATACGCCTCTATAATTACACGAATATGCACCAACAGGAAATATCAGCCAAATATTCACAAACTATATACACATGGAACATCATATTAATCGTATTAGACATGCCAAATATACACATGGCCTATCATATTAATCTACATAGCATCTAATTCTAACCAAACGTCAAGAAATTTCACGTAGCGAAGCCCTGAAGCGGCGGACAAAAATATGCAAAGTCATAAAAATCCGTTCCCTAATAATTAAATAATCAATTTGACACGATGACTAAAATTGCGTACTGGATGTGAAGGAAATCGCCGAATTTCTTACTAGATGTGAACCGAAATCGCGGAAGCAAGCCCACCGTCACCAACTCCCCACGCTGACTACGCTGCAAGTCACCGGAGATCCCGGACGCAGTTAGGTGGCCGGTGCGCACTCGTATGGCCTAACAGCCCCGAAGAAGATGTTCATTCTCGCTGAGTGGTTCCGGGTTTGAGTTCAAAGAGCGTGAGTGGCACACATGCAGCACGCCGTCGTTGCAGCCGGCTGCCGCACGCCGCTGTGTCCCTCGCCAAGATTCATGGCGCTCCCTACAAAAAGCAAGGAGCGAGGCGCAACAAAGGGCTTCGCGTGAACTGTTAAAATGGAGATGTGAGTTCCGGACCACTTGCGCGTTCGCTCGGTGTTCAAAGTGGAGCACACCATTGTCACAGCACGCAGCGCCTGTCTACGGCTGGTTGTGGGAGACCGTGTCGACAATACATCGTCGGAGACGAGAGCTTACTAAATGTCACTTCTTTTCGGTACGAGCCCTTGTTCGTCTTAGAGGAGAACCTGAGACTGGCGACAGAAGAGAAAAGAAGCGTTAAAATGGGTTGACGTTGTTATTTTCGATATAATTAAGATATTTGGCATGACAAAGTGAAATGCGGAGTACTGAAAATATTTTTTCCCTTCTTTTTACTTTCTCGCCTACTACATACTAACAGTAAAGGGATGATCAGAAGAACACGTATTGTAGGACTCTGATATCAAAAATGTGGATCAGTCTTGTTGCTGTATATAGTAAATTACTTCTTCTGAAACGTTGTGTAGCCAGAATTAACGTTTTGTGGGTGCTTGATACCGAAAAATTGGTTTTCGGCAAAGGTACTGTCTGTACATCAGTTCGTGTGTCTATCTTTACTCAACGCTACCGCCCAAATCCTTCATGCGGTTTTCTCCCAAGTTTATATTCCTCGGTTGATTTAGCGGAACTCCAGTTCCTGCAAATTTTAAATACATATTTTCAGTATTGAAGGTAAACACTTTCAAGATTTTCTCAAAATTGCCTCCACGGTTTTTGATGAAATGTTTTCTAAGCTGGAGCAAACAAAGTTTTGCAAGTGTCGTTTCCAGTGAACTCTCTAAATTTTCGAAAATTGAAAAGTACATAAGTTCAGTGTCTTCCTACAACTGTAATGTTGAAAGTAAAGAATTATTTTCTTATTGAGATCTATTCTTTAAATACATATATTTACATAAAGTCATTCTAAATATGGATAATTGTTGCTTGAGGAGAAGGCAATAAAAATATTTTTTGAAAAACGGCACCAAATTTTTCTATAATTATTTCTACAATAAAGCGAAGAACGCTTGGCGAATGTTCCATTTTCTTTTAATTTTGTATTTTCTAAAATGGCAAAAGTTAGCTTTTGAGAAAGTACGTGCTGCTGTAGCCAATTGTTTAATATGACTTGCTTACCACAATTTCAATACGATGTTCTGAATGCACCTGTGAAACCCAAGTTACTTCATACTACTGAATGCTCATTTATCTTTCGTTTCGACATACGAACGTTGCCATGAGTCTTGTTTTCGAAGGGAGGTAAACGAATTTTTATTTAAAGAACATCGTTTGGGGTGAATTTATTGGATTTATTAGTAAAGGTATTCAATGCATAAAGCCAAATTATATTTCTTTCCTGGAATATAGCCTACAAGAGAAATAATCTCATCAAAATGAGTAATGACGTCCTTCATGAAGCTCATTTCTGAGAGAAGTAATTTACTGCGAAGTGCCGGAGCGGTGGAAAAAACATATGAGCATACGTACATCGAATAGAAATGATTTAAATTAAATTCTCTCGTGTTTTTAAAATTGTAAATAATTCATATCGTTTATTCATATGAACTTTTAAGCAAGTAGAAATCGCCGGGATGAATTATGTGTTCAATGTCAATCTTGATTTATTTTACAATATTAAGTTTTAATGTATGTTAAAGTTTACTGTGCACTTAAAATCAGCGATAGTATTTAACGTAATCACTATTATGTTATTTTTAAATGTAGTATTTTATACTTTACACCTTTTTAGTTTGTGTAGTCTATTAAAATCTCTTTAAAATAATATATTTTAAAATTAGAAAAATAAAATATTTACAAGTTATTAATACTGAAATGTATGGGTATGAGAGGACAAAAGCCTCTAAGTCTAATGGAATCAAGTTATTGTTGACAGCAGGTTATTGACGACAATATGGGTTTTCGTTTAGAAAGCCGTTTGAGCTTTCCATTCAATCAAATTTCGTGATTGTTTTAAAGTTAATGGGCCCTAAATGCGTTATCACTTTTATTAACCGCTTTTAAACTATATACACAAAATATTAATATCTTAAAATTAATAAAATAATCCTATTCTTCCATCATTCATCAATTCATTTTGTGGTGCGAGTTGTAGTAGATATATCGGACATAATCGTCGTTTCGTCTGGCGCGAGAGAGCATGTGAGTTTGGGTTAGAATTAGCTGCAAGCAAAGATAGGGAGAATTTGAAGTGCTACGGAAATCAATGAGTGTTTTTTGTTTTTCTTCACAGTAACCGTCAAATAATTACGGGTTTCCACTAGTTAATTTTTTCATAATCATCATTATTATTATTTATGGGAAGAGATGGCTGGTATCACTGCAGTGCCTCTGACCGGGAAGTCTAAGGTTCGAGTCCCGACGGTGGCAGGATTTTCGGCACTAGCCAGATAGCTATGTCCAATTTAGTTGCTGTCTAGAGGAGAATTGTGTCTGACTACTCTGAACGGAAGTTTTCCGTGGTTTCTACGATAAATACCGAGCGTATGCCGGAGCAGTGCTCTAACAAACGGGCCACCTTCCTCTTCCTTGCTCTTTCCGTACCCTTTACTTACACACGCATACACTTACATTCACTGCTCCATCACACACATATCAGGAGACCAGTCGCGAGCTTAGAGCTTGTCCCGGCTGGGGCGGTGCCCTGCTGGTGGGAGATACCTCACTGAGGAAAACTCCGCTAGCCAACGGGAGGTCGGCGCCGGATCTTACCATCCAGCGGGGGAAAATCACTGCCACCTCCCGAGGACAAACATGCACTACACTTACGGAACTAATGACCTTAGAAGTCGACGCATTCTGGAATCACTACTCAATCAAAACCAAATCATTATCATTAAACAAATTATTATTTATATTATATTATCTCATTTCTTATAGATAATACTGCACCTAACATTTATAGGGTCCAGAAACTGATAGTCCCCTAAACGCGGCGGTCTCGGAATGCACGTTAGCTCCGCCCCTGCGAAGTACTTCTCGTCCTACGCAACCGGCTTGGGAGCGGGCGGCGAGCGCGTCCTGGCGGCGGCAGATTCGCGTGCCTCCGCACGTCCCACGCGGCTGCCACCGCCGCCACCGCCACCGCCGCCAAGCATTTATTGGTCCCTGGGGAGGTTGTTCCGAGCGTAATGTAAAGCCTTAATGGGTGGAAGACGTTTGCTTACACATTCACGTCTCAATTTGCACGTCGTGCGCGTAGCCGATAATCTCGCTGTTGGCATTAGGCAAGCGTCGCCGGTCGCATGCGACAGTCGTCACGGCCTCTTGCTGACACGCGGCGCGCACATGGCGTCTAGGCCAGGGGTGCCCAACCAGCCGCGCTGACGTCGCTGGCGAGACACTCTCCCGCCTCGTCTCGCTGCTGCCCGAATCTGCGGATACAGACGCCTCCCCACATTCGGGTTTTGATTGATGATTGATTGCTAGTGATTCCGGGCGCGTCAACTACGAAGGGTCCTTAGACCTGTAAATGTGGTGCATGTTTTTTCTCGAATGGTGGCAGTGTTCTTCTCCAGCTGGATGGCGGGATCCGGCGGTGACCTACAGTCGGCCAGCGGGTTTTTCCTCAACCAGGTATCTCCCAGCGAGGACAAGCTCTCGACCGGTTCCCTGCCATGTAAGGTAGTGTAGTGCATATTAGGGTGTGTGTTAGGGGAGAGGATAGAACAAGGAAGAGGTAGGAAATATCGCGCGCGGTCCGTGGCCCGTTCGTTCGGGTACTGCTCCGGCATTCGCCTGGTGTTGATCGGAGAAGCCACGGAAAACTACCGATCAGACTAGCCGGCCTCTAGAATTCTCCTCCAGGCGACGTCTGAATTCGACCTAGGTGACACGCTATGGTCGAAAATTGTGCCACCGTTGCACCTCCCAATCAGAGGGACTGCAGTGACATCAGTTGATGTGCTGAGCCATCTCTCGCGGTCGCTCATTTGGCATTCGCCGAATAGCGAGCTTCTGTTCGCCCAATTCCGGGCAGCTGACCTGCTCGGCGAATGTTTGCTTCCTTTGACGTGTCCTTTGGCGTGTCCATTGACTGACATGTATACACGAATACCGCATGTGTGGAGCCGCCTTGAAGCTTCACTAACCGACCAGTACAGATTGGCGTGCTGGTAGAAGCTAAGTGACATAGGGTTTTAGGTTAAGTATTTGAATCTAGGTTTGGAGTTGATGATTCGATACATCTTCGGCCCGCAAGAAAAGTGACACATCGCAAAAAGTGTCTTTGTGCATGTTTACTTCTGAGTGAAGCCGTTTATTTTGCAGCAAAAGACAAAGTGGTTTTATACGATATACGGAGTGCCTTGTGAACTATTTTCATGATTGTTTTTCGAGTAAAAAATATTATTTTCAAATCGTGTCTTCTCTTTACTAAAAATATGACGAAAGTTTCAGATGAGTGACTTTTCTCCTGCAACGATAGAGCAGTTGGAGGTATCGGATTGCGGTTTGCGCCTAATTGTTTAAGATGACGAGAGAAATTTTATGCTATTTCGTTTTCTTATTTGTAACATTTTCAATTTTGGAGATATTGACACTACTTTATTTTCTTTAAATGGAAATATACTATTTTTCACAAGCATTCTAATTTTTAGAAAGTTTAGAAAGTCCTCCAGAGGGTGACTTTGGAACTGAAATAAGAGCTTTTATTTTTAAAAAGCAGATACACGTCTAGCAAAAAGACTTCCTGTCCCTCCGGCTTCAATATGTCAACAATTGTGGATGCCATTCACCATAATTTTTAAAACCTAATACAGCACGGTATTTATTGTCCACAAATAATTTTTTTTTCTGTATCTTTCTTTGTTTGTAAATACCTTTTGAAATACGGGATGCCTTTTTGCCGGATCCTGAATAAAACTATAATTTATTTTTCGTTTCTTCAACTAATGGGTGTGGTAGAATGAGTTCTGGATAAACGGCGAATAAATATGCATATACTTATTGTTCGATAAAATTTTTTTTTTCACTACTTAACCTTTAATTATTTCCTACTTGGTATTTCTAAGCTGAAGGCGGGAAAGGGCAACTTTTTTGCTCGCAGTCGCGCAAGGGGCGCGCAGAGTCGATCGGCAAAAGTTGCGGAAACTGCATCTGAAGTGTTTTGCCTCTCTGACGCTTCATACGCAACATACAATGGTAAAATTAATGAAACCGAAGATAAACAGCGTTCTTTTACTCCAACATGGAAATAGTTGTGTATTAAACCTAAAAAGGAAGATTTATATTTGTACGAATGCTTCTCACCTTTCGAAGATGATGCCGTTAAAACCAGAACCGAACAAATGCACAATCTCAATTTTTATTTTAAAATTTTATTCCGAAGAAATAGAATCTCGTTTTCAAAATTTGAAAATGTTAAAAATGGAATTTGTATACAATGTGCTACTCAGTATTCAGTAGACATGGAAACAGTACCAACTAGATTCCTACTAAAATGAATTGATCTCAGATGTGTTAGTTTAAAGATCATTTCTGCTTTTCAAAAAATAAAACATTTTATAGCAATTTCTCTCGGACATCCTTTCTACGTTTGTTTGAGTCTTGAGCAACATAATCTATAATCGGTCCACTTACATTTGCGAACAGTAATTCTTTTCTTCTCTAAGGTGAGAAAAATGAAACTGATATATTTCATCACTTATGAAAAGTTTTCTCTTATTGATCAATATTCAAACTATTATTCCAAATGTTGATAAAGTCTTATTGAAAATGCCGTAGTTGAAATGCTCCATATAATCTTATTTATATCAAATTTTCATTTCGAATTCGACTACTTTCCATTTATTAAACGCTTTTTATAAGAGTGTGAGTTCTCTAATAAAATCTCATCTATTCTGTCGTTTATTATTCTCCTATCGCGCTGCTCGCGAAATTTTCGCTCTCGAGTCACCCCGCTTGCCCCTCGCAGCTGTCATGTTGAGTGGGCGTGCCCGCTGGAGCAATGGCAAGAATACGACTGCGCGAAGGGGAAAAAGTGTGACCGCCCCTGCTCTACACCAAGGACCAAGAAGACATATATTTTAGACTTTATTTCCGTTTCAGATATTGAACACGTTTAAAATGTTTTGATTTCAGTGAATAAGTGATTTAAAATGACATCTATGATTGAGAAGAGTGTACAATTTAAAAATTCGGTTGAAAATATTCTTCAGACCAGCATCAACACACTCTAGGCTTCTTTCCAAATAAACGATTTCTCACAGTCTACATAAAGCTCTTGATCTAATCGATATTTCCTTGCAACCAGCATTGTCTTGAGCGTTGAGACCCCTAGAATCTTCGTTTCAGGGAATAGATTTAGATCTCGTTTCGGATGGAAAGCGATTACGACGCCGCACCGGAAGAGGTGGCTCAGTGCATCAACTGATGTCACTGCTGTGCCTCTGACCGGGAGGTCCTAGGTTTGAGTCCCAAGAGTGGCAAGATTTTCGACATTAGCTTGTCAGCTAGGTCGAATTCAGTCGCTGTCTCGAGGAGAATTCCAAGCCCGGCTAGTCTGATCGGTAGAGTTCTGTGATTTCTCCTATCAACTCTAGGCGAATGCCGGAGCAGTACCCTAACAAATGAGCTACGGACCGCGCGTGATCTTTCTTTCCCCTTCCTTGTTGTATCCTCACCCTTTACTTACACTTACACAACATACACTACACTACTTCACACGGCGGGAGACCGGCCGGGAGCTTAGAGCTTGTCCCGGCTGGGGCGGTGCCCCGCTAGTGGGAAATACCTGGTTGAGGGGAACCCCGCTAGTCGACGGTAGGTCGACGTCAGATCTCGCCATCCAGCGGGAGAAGATCACCGCCACCCCGATGAAAAAATCAAGCACTACACTTACGGGACTAATGACCTCAGTAGTAGACGTGTCCGGAATCACTAACAACCAACCAACGCCGCGCCATGTAAATTTTAGTCTCAGCATGAAAGTGTAATCTTGTGGCGCGGTAAGATACGAACGTCGTTAGATCTCAAGGCTTCGGAATGGAGGATGACAGACTAGTAAGGCGAACGGAGCAGGCACTCATTTCGCAGGATGGGTGACGTGTTCAGGAGAGAGGTATAAGTGAAAATGTTTTTTTAAAAGAGGGACATCGGCTTAAACATGATAAATAATCGAGAATTTGGTTAATTAAAAGTAATCGAGAAAGTGGAAGTGATGTATTTCAAATATTTGTACTCTTGAAGTAGATTTGAGGTAAGGATGCACATTAAACGAAAAGTATTTTTAGGATAAACATGTGGCATTAGTAATCTATTTCAAATTATAATTTCGGATCTGTCCGAAATTAAGAGCGAACAGTATAAAAATGACAGTGACTATACTGGAGGAAAATCTTACGAGTAAATGTAAAAGTTACGGGAAAAGAAGATGGAAATGAGTCATTCCGAGGTCAGAAGATTCTATTTAGGTAGCAAAATGAACAAAATATGTCGTAAACACTTTATTCAAATATCCTTGCATGCCGCTTCCGTGTTTGTGTGTAGAAATATGGGCAATAGATGCTCTTATTCATTCTTTATTCGACCCGTTTGGGAATATTAAATAAAATTCCTGTAATGAGAATCATTTTGAATATCTAAAATGACTTATATAAGATGTAACAAGGCAAGAAACAAAAAAATCAATATGAGGAGCTAACTTTAAACGGGACATGCATATTCAAAACTACTGTTGCTAACTCATTTGCGTTTAACTTACTGAGTAATTGTTCTTGAAGGCAGTAAAACAGCGTGACGTTGGCAGTGACAGATTAGCGACAAAGGCGAGTTAGGTACTGGACATTTTAAGCGGAATTTGCAATGCAAATTTCAGTCCCATGAAGTTTCGCGGTTCATACCCGTACAACTCCTTTAGTAATACCATTATGAAAACAGATGACATTTAAAAATTAATAATTCCCAAGTTACTTAAACGTCAAAATATATCCTGGTTAAATATTTAGGAGTATTAATAGACGAACGTGGAAAGCACATATTAAAGTAGCGGCAAACAAAGCATTCATTTAAAATGTAACAATATCAATCAATCATTAATTTACATACATCATTAAAACAGATTGTGGACTTCTGAAATACAAATCCATCTTAAGGCCAACATTAACTTACGCACGTCCAAATTGAAATAACATTGCTTCTGGTAAAATTAAACCTTTACAACGTGTCTAAAATAAAATCTTAAGAAATCATCAAAGCTCCTCGGTTTATTCGCAACTCACAAATCTGTAAAGAACTTAACATAAACATCTCGGTTTTATTCCTTAATTTTTTATCTAACTAAAACAAAATTGTCGTTGAAATAGAAAATAAGGAAAAAATGAAAGCAGATCATACAAGCGTTTAATTGGTACATTAGAGAAAGACACTTTTCATTAGGTCCCGAACTCGAGCGGATTCAGTGGTATAACGGTTAACGTAGCGTAACGGGTAACGGGTAATGGGCTGTGTTACCCAAGATGGGGTGTTCAAACCTGATCGAAGCCGTGGATTTTTAAGGGCGATAAAAACCTTCGTACGCCTTCCTTCGGGGGGAAAGTAAAGTCGGCTGTCCCGTGTAGTAGATTTACTGCATGTGAAAGATCCTCAAACCTAAAAGAAGCCTCTGAACTAAATTCAAATCGCCTGTTTCGTCGCCCAAGTCTTCCTTTCTCCACTAGATTGGTGAAAGGAGCGTAGCGAAATTTGCGTGGCCGCACGGAAGAGCGGGCCTGGTGGACTGAGTCTCGTCACGTAAAATAAGACAATCTTTCGTTACATTCTAGCGCCAGGAAGTATTTGAAATAATCTCGTATGAGGAAAGATAGTCTATGCCAGTCACTGAATTTTTAATTAACCACGAAAGAACACAGTTTCTTCGAAATATGCTGATAAATCGATTTTTCTTTACTAAATATTCCACATTAACACAGGGCCTGATATTGAATAAATATAATTAATCAGATGTATTTCAATAAATATATGACATGAGATAAGATCAGTGAAAGGATATTAATGCTTACAAAGAAAATCATAAACATAATTATTGGAGAGAAAATGTAAAAATTCCGTAACTGAAACTTTCGTATCTTGTTTTTTCTAAACTATCATAATCTCGCCATATGGCAGATTGTTTATTAGAGTCACTCTTCGTGCGAGAGCGTTATTTTCATTCCGAATAACTGGAGTTCTATTCAGATCAATGGGCTATCCAAAATTGATCCAAATGGTAGAAGTGTTTGAAGTAATCACAAAAGATTGGCAAAATATGCCACTTGTGGCAGCATTCAATGAGATTGTTTTGGTTGTGTGAAATTGTGTAGCGATAGATCGTCATACAGATGCCAAATGTTCTCCATTTTTTTTACTTCCAGTAATAGTTGCAAAAATATTATAAGCCACGGATAAAAAGAAAATGAAGATTTCAAGAGAAAGCTTACAAGCAGCAAAAATAACCTAATATATAATTAAGTTCCTTGGATTAGCATTTGAAAATAAATGAAACTGCTTCCAACCTCTTCCAACTTTATAAACTTATCAGTTACAGTTATTAAGAAGTCTCACGAAGCGTTTAGATTCTCACTTTTCTCCAACTCTTCCGGCTAGCAATGAATTGGCACGTCGCCATTTCAGAGACCGCAGTACATACCTTTCTGGTTTTATGCCTTTAGAGCTTCCCTGATGAGAAGTAATGAGTTACAGGGTTACGACATCAATCCTTCGAGAAGCACCAAGATGTATGTACAGTAGCTATAACCAGGATGGACCAGCTGGAATCAGTTAATAGCAAGTCCTATTAGTACTGTTGAAAGATAATAACACATTTTTTTCTGAATAGATGATTTAAAATTCATAACTCCGGAAGTAGAGAGAGGGGTGCAGAAAGAAAGTAAGAAAAAGAGAGATGGAGGACATAAGAACGTGAAGGGAACAGATTATCCAATACCACATTTTGAAAAAATAAAATAACCTTTCTAAAAAATTCGCCAAATGTGAGTATTGCGGTGCTGTTGTTGCAAATGACGTTCTACGACTATTCAGTTTTACTCCGTGAAAAATGTATATGTCGTATGATTGCTCACAATGATGTCGATGTGCCAGACGACTATCTATCTAGGGCTAAACCCTTCATATATATTTCGAATATTGCAAAAGAAATATTTTTGATTTAACACCACTACATTTCAGTGACCCATCACGCTACAGTGGAGTTGACGAGCGGGGCGGGAGCGGAGCGGGGCGGGAGCGGGGCGGGAGCGTGGCGGGAGCGGGGCGGGAGCGGGGCGGGAGCGGGGCGGGGGCGGGGCGG
>BLKR01016525.1:0-25612 GCA_011170035.1 Teleogryllus occipitalis | reverse complement strand
TCTTAATATCATGCCCTTTTTAAACACATGTTAATGATTATGAAAATCGAAAGGTCAAAAGATGAGTTATGCTTTGTCTGTTAAATCTGGAAACTAAGAATGTAATATATCTTCTTTAAATAATAATTTAGCTAATACACTCACCATAAATACAATTTATAAGATGCACAACGTTTGAAGTTAATTTTAAGAAAAACATCATTTTGAAGTTCATATGGCACTAGAAAAGATTTATTAAATTTTTAAACGTTTCATTCGAAAATATTCCACATACAAATCTCCGAAATACGAAAACAGTAATGTAATTTCTCTCCCCACCGCGAGGCCCCACCTCCTCGTCTCTGACAGCCACTGGTTTACCTGCGCCCGCATTCCAATGTTGAAGTCGAAGGTGTGGCAAGGCTGTGTAAACGCTCAGGCTCGCAGTAAACGTGCGGTTTAATTTCTTTCATCTTATTTGCAGTTAATGCAAGAAAATTGAAATGAGATTATGACTTACCACAGCCGCTGAATCTCTCCCTCCTTGGTTTCAACAGTCTGTAAAACATTCTTATTACGGTGTATAGGCGTATGGTCTTCAGGCGTTTACTTTTGTATAAACTAATGCAACCACAACGGAATTCGTTATTATAAATTTCAATTTGTTGACGGCATTTTATGCCGATTAGTCTTTGTCCCCAAAACGGGACATTTTGGCGTCCCGAGTTACTTTCAAAAAATACGGTACACGGACTCAAAAGAGGAAGCGGCTAATATGGAATGTCTAATCACCTTAAATGCAATTAACTTGAAATTACGAACATAATTTTGTACAATCACGTAACGAAATTCAACGTTATTCTAGTAATTGAAGTTCTTTTCTGAACCATCTCCCGAACACAGGTTACAGAACTGGTGAATCGGATTCAAGAGTTCGATTATCTAGTGAAGACAAGTTCAAGCATGAAATCGAATATTCTTCACAGTCGGAATGCAGATATTATCACATCTCAGCAAGCGAAAGTTGTAATAATACAAATAAAAATGATGAGCATGACAAACCAACTTGAATTATTTGAACCAAACCAACAATGCTGTCCACAAATTAACATTTGAAGCTCACCTTTTGGCTGCATTCGTCTGCATGCAGATCAATTCGCGTGGAATCGGCGTCCGCCATCACCATCATCTTGGCCATGGCGCGTATTACATCGGGCGCCGAGTCCAGCAGCACCACGTGGCCCGTGCTCGCCCAACCCTCCGCCTCGAGCCGCGCCGCCGCCTCCAGCGCCAGAAGGCCTCCGTACGAGTAGCCCAGCAGCATGTACCCGCCCGACTCGCTCGTCCCCACAAGAGCCTTCACATGCTACGAACAAGCAAACACACACAACGACTAGAAACATTACAAAAAATTGTTACACGAATACGTTCGACGAGAACCATAGGATTATTAAGAGAATTTTTATTTATAGAATTATTGGGGCAGTGTTTTGCATGTAACTTTCATTTCTCGGTTACAATTGCGAGTGCCCGAAACGGTGGTTCCACACCCTTGGCCCTGATGACCAAAGGACGCTACTTCCTGGATCACGAACGTAATGATGTTTATATGAATGTTCAACAACATATTCACAGCCATTATACAACGTAGCGGATGTTTGCATTTCTATTCATCTACAAATTATAATAGGAACGCCCGATCTCTAAAGCAATCAATGGAACGGTGGATGAATGCATAAGCACACTAGGAAATTCTGTTTTATACAGTGAATTTCGAAAATTCAAACAATTCAAAGTTAATGAGCCATGTAACACTAACCAGCCATGTAACCATAAGCGTACTTTGGTGTATATTAAGAACAAATTAGAGCAAAACGTTCCAGAAAAGTGGAAAATGTTCTAAAATTCAAAATCAACGGGGCCAGGCATCGGCTATATCGAATAAAAAATATTAATTTTGGTGAAAATTCGGTCTACATTAAGTTATAGCCGCTCACACACGGACCAACAAGAGACAATGAAATTTTGCAGATAACCAATATTTGGGTATAAAGAACCCACATAACGAACATTCGGACTACATAGCTGGTTACAAGTAATTCACTATAAATAGAAACAATAATTAACTAAATTTTCGGTATAAGGAACCTAGAACACTTATTTTTATTTTGAAAATTCATAATTTTTGGCGTTGTTTTATGTAATTATCTCCACACTAAGTAAATTCTGCCTAGGCGATAAAGTAAAAATGCAACAGATAAAAGAATTGCACTTCAAATTAGTAAAGCATGAATCGAGCAGTGACAGGCAAATAGCAATTTCTTATACAAAACATTTAGCTGCCTGCCATTACATAAAATAGGAAGAGCTGTGAGTTTATGGATATTTGAAATCTGCGTTCTGTGGATAAACAACCTGCCATGACCGAATTGCTATCTCGCTTGTGTCCACCTACGGAAACTTACATGCATTATACAATCTAGAACAGAAGTCACTGTATGCCCCATGTCCTTAAAGGGCAGTTGCACAGCGACTGCTCGGCGGCCCAGGCCGTGAGCCAAAGGCTCAAGCGGCGCCGCCACGCCCTCTGCGCCAGGGAAGCACACGACCACGCCCCCGCGCTCCAGCTCGCTCTTGGCTACCGCGGACGGCAGCGCCACCACGGCCTTGGAGGCGCTCAGCTCGTCGGCCACGGCGCCCACCAGCATGCGCAGGGCGTCGCTCGCCTGCCCCGCCGCCGCCGCCGCCGCCGCCAGCGTCGGCGCGGGCCCGCTGCGCTCGGCCGACGCCTTGGCCAGCTCGGCGGCCGGCGCCGGCGCCGCCCGCGCCTTCTTCTCCTTGGCCTCCTTCGCGCGCTGGTACTCGCGCAGGCGGCCGAAGGTGAGCGCGCGCACGTCCTGCGGGCTCAGCAGGATGTCGAAGTCGCGCGCCAGCGTCTGCTGGATCTCCACCGCCATCATGGAGTCCATGCCCAGCTCGGCCAGCGTCGATTCCATGCTGAGTTGCTTGAGGTCGCGGAAGCCCAGCATGGTGGCCATGGTGGTGACGAGATCGTCATCGCCCGCGCCCGCGCGCTTCTCCGCCACCACCATGGACGCCACGACGGCGTGCGTCTGCGCCAGGAAGCCGTCCAGCACCTCGAGGCACGAGGTGAGGCGCTGCTGCAGCGTGCCGCCGATCTCCAGCACGCGGTCGTCGTCGCGCATGTCGGCCACCAGCCCCACGTCGCCCACGGCGCCCCACTGCACCGCCGTCGCCGGCAGCCCCGCCGCCCGCCGCGCGCGCGCCACGCGCTCCATCACCGCGTTCGCCAGCCCGTAGTTGGTCTGGCCCGCGTTGCCGCGCCCGCACGACACGCTCGAGAACAGCACGAAGTGGCGCAGGCGCGGGCACAGGCGGCGCGACGCCGCGTCCAGCTGCACCGCCGCCGTCGCCTTGCAGCGGAACGATTCGGCGAACGCCGCCGCCGTCTGGTTCTCCAAGAGCGCGTCGCGCAGCACCACGGCCAGGTTGAAGATGGCGGCGACGGGCGCGACGGAGCCCGCGGCGCGCAGCAGCGCCTCTGCGCCGCGGCGCGTGGAGGCATCGTCGGTGCGCACGAGCGCGCGCACGCCCTTGGCGCGCCACTGCTGCAGGCGGCGCGCCTGGTAGCCCGTGGTGACGCCGCGCCGCGACACCAGCACCAGGTGGCGCGCGCCGCGCTGCACCATCCAGTGCGCCAGCTCGAGCCCCAGGCCGCCCAGCCCGCCTGCGCACACGGCGTCGCATGAGCGCCCCTGCCCGCCCTGCCCCGCCCCCGCCCCCGCCCCCGCCCCCGCCCCAGCCCCCGCCCCTGCACTCACCCACGAGGACGTAGGAGGCGTCCGGTTGGCAGTAGAAGCGCGGGCGCGCGGGCAGCGCGAGGGGCTTGGAGAGGGCGTGGCCCCGCTCCTCCTCGCCCTCCCGCACGCGGATCACCACCTTCCCGATGTGGTTGCCCGCCGCCATGTGCCTGCAAGGAATCTAGTACTATTTACTTCTTCTTCGGACTAGCCTACTCGAAAGCGAAGTATATGATAGTTTTGCAGGAATACATTACTTATTTAACGAACTGCAGTGATTAGTTCTTGTAACTTAGGTTTTTTTCTTTACGACTTTCTTAAGCATATTAGACTTGGCTATTGAAAATTAGAGCTTAAATACTTATCATAGTAGCAATAGTTATGCTACGCATTGAAAATTACATTTCCTTTTGGATCTAGTAGAGTGATTAAGGGACGTACCGTATGGCCTGTTCCACGTGATCGTGAGAGAACACCTCCGCGTTCACTGGCCGGACGATGTGCTCGTCCAGCAGTCGGTGCACACGCTCCTTTAGCTCTTGTACTCGAGGCGTCTTGCCCTCCACGGTGATCTTGTCCAGCATTATGCCGTGGATGCTTGTCTCATTCTGCAGCATCCTCATTCCTGAAGATTAACGGTGCGTATCGGGTCTAAGATCGAACTATGAAGTGCTATTGCTATTGGACAAGTATAAGTACGGGAATATAACTTGTTAAAGAATTACATTGCAAATACTGCAGCTTAACAGAGGAAAGGAAATCTACTCATGAGAGCTTCCGATTGTTTCGCAGTAGAGGGCTGATGTTGATGTGGGGGATCGGTGAGCATTAACTGGACGTGAGAGAGGACGGAAATGTCTGAATTGGTGAAAGAGAGCGCAGAAGCGCGTAGATTAAATAAATGAACCATGGTAAAAGTAAGCGTACATATACTGCAGGCACTGTATTGCATTTCTTTAATAGAAGACCTGCTTTCAAATGTGTGTGCTGTGGCAGGTGGGGACGTGCAGAGACGTCGGGTGCAGAGCGGCGGCAGGACCTGAGGCTCCGCGCTTGGAGCGGCGAGCAGAACATGGCCGCCACGTGAGGCCTACGGTCGCCATCCCGTGGACGAAGACAACGGAGTGTGGTTTCGGTGCTGTGGCTAAACGCTGTCTAACTTTGATGATTAATTCAGAGATGTATCGAACGAGATCGCGAAATCCCGTGTCGGAACAGAATGATGTAGGTTGATAGAGGGAAACAGTCTTTCCTCGTGGAATAGCAAAAGCAGAATTACCATGCAGGCTTGACTAAGATGTTTTATAGGGAACTGGTCGGAAAACATTTTTTCTCGTGGGCATTTAAACTAGGATATTTGATGAACATCTCCTATGCACTGGGTTGGAGAAAGGTTGGCAAGAAAAGCAAATGTGACAACATAAATGAACACTTCAACCTAAATATTTTACTTTTATAATACAGAAGAAACTCGTACGAGAACCCGATTCAAAAGTATTAAGTTTATTAGAAACAATATGAGCTTCCGAGTTCCAATCTACACAGTAAGGCCATTTAATGCATGTAAAACAATCGATCATTTGAGTTTTTTGCCTATAATGAAGAGATTGTTGGCTTCGTCTTATAGAGACTACCAATTTTTCCCACCAGGTGAGCCGAGTCTGAATGCTTTTAATCTGACAAACTCGCTGCTTGGGAAGGGACACTATTTTGGTAGGCTTGCTCGTGGCACATAGCGAAGTCGCTAGCCTTTCACCACTGAGGTAAGGTTCGATTCTCGTCGAATCTCCTGTGTAATTTGTTGGAACAAAACGAGTTTGGCTGCTTCACAAGGGCTAGTCCAACCCCTATGAAGTGTCCTAAACCCTACTCCTATCCTTGTTCCTTGCCAATTTTGGGTCACTGGGTAGTGACGCAGGAGGCACGTACGCGGAGATGCTACCTGGCGGTCCTCTTGATAGCTGATTGCGACTTGACGTGACGTGACATGACAGATAAAATTAATAGAGGATGACACCCCAGCGCACAAAGGTAATGGAGGATTACTCCTCCGCGCAAAGCGCTCAATGCCCCTTAAGGGGCTTGGAGATGCGTTGCGTCAAATTGTAGATGCAAAAAATTTTTAAAGTAACACAGCTCCCCTCTGAAAGGTGAAAATCTGCTCCCGCTTTCCCTGAGAATTGTTTTGTGGACAGCATATGCTATTTTCACCAAGATATCATTCCTGCTAATGTCATCGCGTTCTGACGATTGACAACTCTGGGAGAGATGTAGTTTAACAAAGCATACGGCTTTCCATTCAATGCCTTAAGTCCTTTTTATATACCTCTTTGTCATCGTGGTGACATTTGTATCGACTGCCTCTGCATCAGCTCTAGCAAATTGCTGTGTCTCTGACAAAACAGTCCGATGGTTCGCGTCCCGACGATGGCGGATTTTCAACACTCTAGTAAACTGAAAATATTACAGCAAGGATAACGTGCATTACACAAGACTGAATGCAACCATTAAAAAGCGTCAGAAATATAATATTGGGAATGAGAGCATATTGAAGAAGGGACACAGAGACGGTTTTTATCTTCCCCTGCTTTGGTGTTCGGCTTTTCTGCCAATGCTGCTCACCGATGGCGCTGTTGTTTTGAATGTCGACCTTCCCGATCTCGAGGAAGCGTCCGCGCGGCGCCAGGCAGCGCAGAGACGCCTGCAGCTTGTCGTCCGCCAGCGAGTTGAGCACGAGGTCGACGCCGCGGCCGCCCGTGCGCCGCAGCACCAGCGGCTCGAAGGTGAGGTCGCGCGAGCTGCCGATGTCGTCGGCCGCCATCTGCCCAAAAAGCGTGGCGTCACTCTGAGAGAGCGGAGGCAGCGCAGAGGAGAGGAGAGGAGAGGGAGGTGGGGGTACCTGCGGGAAGGCGCGCAGCAGGAAGTCCTTCTTCTGCTGGGTGCCGACGGTGGCGAAGACGCGGCAGCCGCGAGCCAGCGCCAGCGTCAGCGCCGCCTGTCCGACGGCGCCGCTGGCCGCGTGCACCAGCACGCTCTCGCCCGCCGCCATGCGCCCCACCATCTCCAGCGCGAACACCACCTGCACACCCAACACGCCACAGTCCGCGACATATGCCTCAAATGGAAGAAAATTCGAAATCCTTTTCATTCCTAATTCATAACTCAGCGGAACGACAGCACACTTACAGAAATGCAATTCATCTAGATGAAAATGAATTAATTTTACGTTCAATTGGTTACGTATGTGGTTACGTTCATCTATTGGTTACGTGTGTTTGTATGGTCACGTGCATCCTAGTGTTTCATTATGTCATAAATTTACATTACAGATTCAAAACTGCATCAATGTTTACGTGATTAGTTGCGCGGCACCAGAAGAAGACGAAGATCTACGATTGAGTTCATCAATGCACAGGCAATGGTGTATCTGTATGATAGGTGATGTCTTAATTTTATCGTTAATTGTCTCATACGAAATATTCATATTTTGAAAGAATGATTCTGTTTTTCTTCACTGTAATAACAAAAGTGACTTGAATATTAATTTTAATTGTGGGAATTTACTTCGTGTGAAAGAGAGAAGTATGAAATGCTTGGAAAACGACAAGTTGTAGATGGATTTTTACTTAGCCATAAATATGTATGAATGCACACATGTTTTCTAAATGAAATAGTTATTGGTTTAGTTATAGTTTGTTAAGCATGTTTATTAGGCGTTTAAGAGTTACACGAGTTGTAAACCATTGTCTTATGACCTTCAAAACAAACTAGCACATAAGTTTAATCGATATTGGTCAAGTTCATTCAAATATTTGGCGCTGTATCGCAACGTGCATATGTCTTTATACAGAGTGAGTCATGTAACTTAAGCACCTCAAGCAGTTTTTGAAAAGTTGAAGATATTGCAATGCAGTTTTCACGGAAAAGCATAAGGGCTAATTAATACATGTATTCATTTCTATTCTATCATTTGTATTTCTCGAGATATTGAGGTAACTTTGATTTTTAATGAAATTATACATATTTCTTAGTCTATCACGACGAGCGTAAAAAGACGAACCCAATGATATAATAATTGCCCTATATTAGATAAGAACTTTCTTGAGTAATTTTAATTTTTGTGACTCGTATTTAACGGATATTGTAACGCTCCGAGCACGTGCTAGCAAGAGCGCTTCGCGACTTTGGTTGGTGGACTGTAATATTTAAAATATACTTTAAACACGTAAATCTTTGGATTCGTCTTTTTACGCTCGTTATGATAGACTAAAAAATATGAATAGTTTCATTTGAAAAACACAAAGTAACCTTAATATCTCTTTAAATACAAGTGATGAAATCGAAACGAATACGTGCATCAATTAGCCCCATATCCTTACGCATGATTGTGAAAACTGCATTGCAATAACTTCAACCGTTCAAAAATGATAGGTGGCGCTAAAGTTACGTGACTCATCCTATTAGTGTAGCTATACCTTTTGTAGCAAATATTCTGGGTCAAACTCATATTTGCTGGAGAGTCACACTCAATATGGCAGAAAAGGACTTTTGTGAATTATTCCATGTTAATAAATAATCGTAGAGAAATTTTGCGAATATAGGGCAGGGGTGAAAATACGTGCTTGTATTAATTCTTTTTACGTATCTTACCGTTGCATACGCAACAGGTATGGTGGAAGCTTCAAGGAGAGTCATTTCATCAGGTATATCCCATAAAAGAAATTCAGGTGCTATAATCTCCGTAGACAGGCAACCTCCCATCGTCATTCCCATGACACGGCGGCCGTTGGAGAGACGACCAGAGAATTCAAATCCAATTACAGCATCCTGAAGGTGAAAACCAAATAAATAAATGAGAGATTGTCTGGTGTTCTTGCGGTACTGCAGATCGAATCTCTTCACAAAATGTTATGACACAAGAAAACCAAATCATATGGATAAACTAGGAATAATATCACGTGTTTCCTCTTTCAGAAAGCATTTCGTAGATCTTTCTACTGATCCGAGGAGGGTAAGGAATACCCTTTGATAGAGATTAAATGAAGTAAATATCGCTACATTTTTAGATATGAGAATGAAATAGTTTCAAAAAAGAAGAGGGTAGTCGTACAAGTATTACATAACATTCATATATTATTTATTGAAAATTAATTATATATCATTATGTAGGATATGTTGATAGATTATATGAATTTGACGTAACAAATTTGCTAATACCTTCTACCTATGACCCTAAAAATAAAACTTCAATCACAATAAATAATGGAGGAACAGTACCGGGTCGCTACACGCCAGAGCATCAGCGTCCAACTTGGCGGAAGCGACCATCACATCACGGAAGTTCAATGCAGCGTAGTGGACATGCACCAACACATGGCCAGACGGTATGAGAGTTCTGCGGACAAGAAACATGGCTGTTGTGACGGCTGAAAACCCTCGTAATGAGCAAGGCGCCACGCAGACCTCGGTCCCACCTATCAGGGTCGATGCGGCCTTGGAACCAGGCCATGCTAGAGAGGTCCCCGCGCACGGCCGTTTCGCAGAAAGCGTGTCGCACGGGCACGGAGGGCGCGGCAGCCAGCGGCAGGTGGCGCATGCATCCCCAGCGGCCGCCCTGCAGCACGTTCACCGCCAGGTCCAGCTCCAGCCGCGGCCGCAGCCGCTCCAGCAGCGCTGCAGCGTCGTCCCACGCGCCGTCCTCCACGTCCGCCTCGTCGGGCAGCAGGTACAACCTGGCGAGCTGCGGGCCGGCGCCGGGCTCCTGGCGCAGGCAGTTGAAGAGGCCCAGCGCGCCGTTGAGCGGCCCCCGCGCCACCAGCGCCACGCGCTTCTCGGCCGGGTTGGGGTCGCGCAGCGCCGCCTGCAGCCGCTCCACCCACGCGAACGCCGCCTCGGCGTCGGCCTCGGCCTCGGCCAGCTCGGGCACGCGCACCACGTGCAGCTGCGCGGGCTCTGCGCTCCAGCCGCCCTTGCGGAACACCAGCAGCCACGCGCCGCCGCGCAGACGCATGCGCAGCGCCAGCTGCAGGCCCGCGGCGGCGGCGGCCGTGCGCAGCGCCGTCACAGCGCCCGGGGCGAGTGCACGCGCCAACAAGCAGCCGCCGGCGCCCAGCGACGCCGCGGCGCTGGCCAGCGCTTCGCTCCGGCCCGCTCCCGCGTCGCTGAGCACCAGCAGCGCCAGGTCGCGCTCGGCCGCCAGCTTGGAAGCGTCGGCCGTGGGGAGCCCCTCCGCCTCCGCCTGCGCCTCCGCCCCCTCGCCCTCCTCGAGGAAGAGCGTGGCCTTGGCCTGCACCAGCGGCAGGTCGGCCAGCGCCGCCAGGAGCAGCGGCGCCAGCGGCGTCAGGCCGCGCGCCACCACTTCGGCCACGCGCACGGGCGGGGTGGTGCGCGTGATGGGCGGGCGGTTCTCCTGCACCAACTGCACGCACACGCGCAACGCCTCCGCCGTCTCCCACTCGCGCTCCTCGCTCTGGGCTGCGGCGTCGGTGTCGGCGTCGGAGCCGTAGGGCACGAACTCGTAGTGCTCCAGCACGGGCTCTGCCAGCGTGCGGCGGCGAGCGATGGGCGTGGCGAACAGGCCGCGGATCTCCACCGTGCCAGTCGTGATGAGGTCCAGCTCAGGCTCCATCTGGGCCTCGATCACTGCGCACGTTTGAAGCCGCCCGTGCTCTTACATCTATGGGATCTAATCTCCCCTGCTCTCATCGTCTTTGTCGACCGGACGATCATAAAGATTTTTCACGTATGGAAGATCCGGATCTCGAAACTCATGTTAATAGAGTTGCGAAACTCACAGTACGCATCAATTCAGCATAGGTATCTACTAGCGACATCCTGCAGAATACTCAACTTTCTTTGTGATCTGCATTTAAATATGGTTTTACGACAATCGTCTCTAGTCATTTCTGAAGGATTTTGATTTTGTATAAGAAGCATGCTAATTAACGGGTTATGTCGCAACAAGATATGAAAACATTACTTGCCATTACGAAAGTATTGCAATAAAAATCATTCTTAAGAACTAAAAGATTAGGTACTTATTGTGAGAGTTCGTGAGGAGTGATACGTGCCTCATTCTTAATATAATAGACCATGTTCTGCACTTACATGGCCGGTTCTTCCGCATGCAGTGAAGCAGCTCCATCTGCCGGCGCGTGTCCACCACCAGCTTCTGGATGGACGTGGGTACGTACAGCTGCGTGGAGTCGCTTCCCAGAATTTGCATCTGCAGGAGAGCGTCCAGGAAGGACACCCAGTTGTTGTTCCAGCGAATCAGCGCGCGATTTCCTGCAGTGGTTTATTATTTGACATTTAATAATCGAACCGATGAAAACTAGTGGAGCTACAACTGCAGATACTTTCTCGTCACATTTCTAATGGTTATATAATATTATTGTATAATACGACCATTTTCTGTCTTACACTTCAACTACCCTCCAACTACTGAAAAATTAGTAAACCAACGAAGCACGAAAAATTAATGAATTTTTACTTTATCCCTACCGCTACTGCGGTTACGTAATGCTGCGCGAAATTCTTATTACAGAGTTCCGGCAACGAAAAAATGGATAAATCCAGATGCTAAATTTAGAAAACAACCTTCTTAACACACGGTTTTGTCTGAAATGATGTTTAATGGGTTCCTGACACCGAAAGATCGATTGACGGCAAAACGTCTGTCCGTCTGCCTTTCTTGCGGTTAAACCGTTCAGCCGATTTTTTCTTAAACTAATGTTCCCCAATCGATCTAGTTGATGTCATGGTTCTTTTAATTTGAAACCGATATTTGAATTCCGGGGGATACTTAACATGATCCCCTGGTACATTTCGAAATTTTCAAAAAATGGCTTCCACTTTTTTAATGAAACTTTGTTATCGGAAAGTGAGAAAGATGGTTAAAAGATTGTCTTTCATGATCGTTAAAAACCCAGATTTATCAAAAATTGAAATAATTTAAAATTTTCTGCGTCTGCCTACAACTACAATTATGAAGATACAATCTTTCTTTTCAGTGGAATGTGTTCTTCAAAAACAGATCTAAAAATAATGTCAAGCTCAATTTTTCAAAAACATGAATTTTATTGCGAAATTTTGTGTCAAAGAAAGGTAATTTGTTTCTTGAAACTATTTTTTGTTAAAAACGGCTCAGAAGTTTTTAATTTAATTGGGAGCTTAGACAACATATAGGTCGCTTAAGAGAATGGTGCGGGTCTCATGTTCGTTGACCTGTCTGATTTTGTGAAAATTTTAAAAAATGAAAAAATTTCGGCGCTTTCTTCAACTACAATTATCAAGATACATTTTTTTGTTAATGAAATGTGTTTATTAAAAAGCATCTTCAAATAAGATCATGTTGAATTTTTTGAAAATATGAGTCTTCTTCTTCTTAGCCGTTTGGTTGACCCTCAGGTGGATCTTACGGCGCCTAACTTATTCTTCCACTCTTCTCTATAGTTCCAAGTCCCAGGAGGTATCTGCCATCCAGCCATTGTCTTCTGTACGTTGTCTCTCCAACCAGGTCGCGGCCGGCCTCTTTTCCTTCTTTCTTGCGGTCGCCAATACAAAAGCTTCTTTGGAAGTCCATTGCTGTGCATACTCTGCACGTGCATAACAGTTGTTTCTTTTCAATTTCGTGGAGTATATCATGCTTCAGGCCCATCATTTATTTAATTCTTTCATTTCCTATTTTTTCTCTTCTTGAGATGCCAGCGGATCTTCTAAGAAAGTTCATTTCCATGACCCTCAACTTTGTTCTCATTTGTTCTGAGAGTTGCCATATTTCATCACCATACAGTACAACACTTTAGATTCTTACTCTATATATCATTAGTTCTGTTCTTTTACTTATATTCTTGTCCCATAGGACAGAATTCAGGGAACCGATACGTTTTCTGCCTTGTGTAATTGGTTCCAAAACCTGTCTCATAAAGCCCCTGCTTCCCAATTTTTACCCCTAAATATTTTACTTTATTTTCGACACCGCCTTAGAGTAGCACTGACCGTGCGGGCGAGGTGGTTTGCGTGCTCCCATGAAGCTGAGGGCTACGACAGGAGTAGAAGTGTTGATTGGCTGAAGAATCGATTACCATTACTACTGGTAGGGTCACCCAAGCTGAACAGACCTCAGCGGAGGAGTCAGACGGAGGGATGTCTCACAACGACCTTTCGGCCCCTTTCCATTCCGTCCAATATCTGTGTCCAATTCCGCTCCCCGCCCCCGCCCCCACCCCCACCAGCGACCCTTATTGCCAGGCGGTACCCGTCTCTAGAGTGACACTGTTAAACTACACTCACTGTCATACTTCTTTTATCTATTCTACTAGGCCTCTCTTGGTTCCTTGTATTTTCGACCCCGAAGCTATTAGGTCTCGAGGGCTAGGGTGTGATTCATCTTCTTTTCTTCGCTGTTCTAGTACGTTTCTTTTCTTACTTCTCTACTCTGCAATTTTCTATAATATCTTCCTCCTAAATTTCTCCTAAATTCGGGTAGATGAGACTCGATAGACCTAGAAGACAGCTTATCTAAGAGAAGGAAAACTCTGAATAAAAATCCTGGACCTCCGAGCAGGGGGTTGAGGCGATGGGCCAACTCCCCATTGTCTTAGGAAAAAATCAAAATGCTAAAAAGCCTAACAAGGATAAGCCAGCTGGATATTGGAAACGAACTTGGCCTATGAACATTGAGAGTTGGAATACGCAAGGGTTTGGGGAAAAGGCCCAGGAGATAATACATGAATTACAAGAGAGGAATATGGATGTCGTAGTCATGAGCAAAAGTAAGAAGAAAGCCTCAGGGAGTGAGGAAATCGGCCCATACATACATATATGGAGTTGTGTCCCAAAAGAAATAAAAATATAAGTCTTTTTGTGTAATTTATCAACAAACAATCGCGCGGTCTGAATTTACTGCGCCTCTTTTTTCGGCGTCTTCCTACAAATACGATTGTAATGAATAGAGATAGGATTTCCATGCACTATGAAATGCTAAAACATGCATGCAAACAGGCACTATCAAATAGCTAAATATGCACGATGGAGGGTAAAAATGGGCAAAAACATGCATAATCAAATTTTATTTTACTTAAATTTTTAGTTATATTGCCTTTGTAAAAGTAAAAATTAACAAATTTTCTAACCTTTTCTGTGTCAAATATATTCTTTTGGCAGAAAAAAAGATTTTGAATGCACAAAATGACCTTTTACGTCACAAGACTTCATTGGAGCGTACTTCAAAGACAAAATCGAAGCCAATGTAAGGTCAAATTCTGTATTTGCTGATTTTTCACTTAAAGTAATGCTTTTTACTTTTTGGAGACCTTTCAAGTCTTAATTTCTATTTAACACTTAATGTAATTTCTTCTTAGCAATCTCACCCCAATCTCCAAATATTAAATCCAGACACTTTATTGTCTTCGATGATTTTTAATAACTCGAACAGTTTCTACAAAACAATTTCAGAAAAATCTCAAACCTGCTAAAAATTTATTAATAGTATCCCGAAAATATTTTCACTTCGAGGACAATTAAAGTTTACTTTTTCGTTTCATATTTCATCGACATGGTTGTATCATTTTCTGAGCTTCAGAACTTCGAGTTAAATAATTTCTGCAGCAACATTACACTTTAGCACCAAACTTTTCGACTAGGAAAACACCATAAGTAGATATATTTTTTTAATAGATCAAATTTTACAATGTAGCCTACTTCTTTATTATAGCATTTGCAATAAATTACATTTCCAGCCGTCCTCCACACAATCGTAGTGTCCAATCCTTTGTTTGAGAATTGCTGCACACAAAACCTTTCAAGAACCCATTTGATTGTGAACTATTACAGTGAACAATGAACAATTAAGAACCTTGAGTTAATCTTCTGTTGTACGCCAGCAGTCTGAGAGCCCGCTCTTGATTATTTTCCTCTCCCATGGTCAGTTCTCAAAGGATATTGAGTGTTGGCTTCATGTATCTTCCGTATCCTTTGCGACGTATCACTTGGCGTTGATAATTCATTTCGCGATCGTTGCTCCCCGCACATGTACTAGTACTCGCATCGCAAATCCAAGTAGTGTACAGCAAGCTTAAAATGTGTAATATAACAATAAGCACCAAAGTCAATTGCGTGCTCTCAGGATCTAAAATCAATATATCAGTCGCGGCTCGTGGTTTCCTAAATGGGGAATGCTGCTAATGCATTACATTATCTTGCATTGCATTTCTATACAGAATCTCTTTCGATCACGAAGACCACAGTCCTGTATGATTCGCGCTTCCGTCAAAGGCTTAAGGGAATAGTAGTCCTACCGCATATTAGGAAAACTAGTCACAATGCTACTCGCTGAGCTGCATAGTAACGCTACCTGGTGAGCACGCCCTTCTTCAAACCCTAGGCCCCACCCTCGAAGGCTGCCTGGCTGCAGCCTTCGTCCACCGATAAGCATGTGCAGTGAATGCATGACGTCACGCCTCCTCGTTTTACACAGGCCTGACGGTGGAATGAAGTGGGAGACTAACGCTTTTCTCTTCTTTGTCAACAGCATCAAATGCGTTACGGACGACCGTTAACAAACTGACAAAGACAAATTTTGATATGATTGATATATAATACAACTCAAAAATCCATTATTCATAAATAAATAATTTATAAATATATTTTTAAATTTATTTTAGTGTGAGATTTCTACAGGCAAGGCTATGCCTTACAGCCTTTAATGAAGAGCCGCGTCTGCAATATACTATTTACACAAAATATGCGTCAGATTTAATCTTCACAAATTATGCAGAGAAATAAAAAGTATTTAATATGCTTCATAGAAGTCTAAATATGCAATATTAATTTTAAAAAACGTCCAAACTTGTATTATGCATGTATTTTTCCAAAACACTACCAAAAAATGCACGGAAAAAGTATGCATTTTTTAAAATGAGTTTTTCATGAAACATATTTACAAAGGTTGAAATATCTACAAATCTTAAATAAAAACATGCATTTGCATGGAAATCCTGTCTCTAGTGGTGATACAATTTTTTCGTAATGAACTGTGTTTATCAAAAACACATTTTCAAATAAGGTCATGCAGAATTTTTTGAAAATATGAGAATTTTTTGTGTAATTTGGCGACAAACAATCGCCCACTCCGAATTTACTGCGCTTCGTGAACATTATTCCAGGCAGTTGGATACCTCATAAATTAGAATTTATATAATATTTCGCACTGCTTTGTTTCTTACATTCAACCATTTGTCTGTTACATCCAATTGTTCATTTACACAATCTTTTATAAATTATTTAAAACCCATTGAAATATATGAAATAAAATTTGCTAAACTGGAGGGACTCAGATTGGAATGCAACAAGGACATTCCCCACCCCGAATCGGCAGAGGAATTTCTGTGAATTACGACTCATTTTTGGGACATGATGTAGCTGTATGAAAAGCAGTTATAATTTTCAAATTTTACTACCAGTTCCCAAACTCAGTACAGATCAAACTCAACCTGAAAAGTTTAGGTCAATTAGTTTGCTGCCTAATTTTTAAAATATCTTTGAAAGAGCAATTTTAACCAGCATTATTTAATTTGTAAATTAAAATAATATTCTTTCTGGTAGTCAATTTGATTTTAGACAACCATTTTACTACTCATCAATTGCTAGTTTAACAGACTATACTGCCATCAATTTCCGAAAATTACGACATACTCTTGATATATTTCTAGATATAGAAAAAGCATTTGATAAATCTAGCATGATGAATTACTTTTTAAATTGAAAAATATTAATTTCCCAAATTACTTACAAAATATAGTAAAATCCTTTTTCGTTAATTGAAATTTCAAAATACAAATAAATAACACTCTCTCCACTGATCACAATATACAAGTTGTAATTCCCCAAGGATCTCCTTAATCACCCATGCTTTTTAAAGTTTTTATTTATGATATGCCTCATCTCTTACGTTCAAACATTGCCTTATTTGCGGATGGCACTGCAATATCTACCACTCATAGCGATCTTCTTTTAGGTAGAGAAACTCCAAGACCCTTAATCTCATTTCTTGCTTCAATGATTGGCAAATAAATATCATCAAAAATCAAATAAATCATCAAAAATCTGAACCTAAAATTTTCTCTTAAAAACGGATGCTTCCTACTTATCCCTTAATAATTAATTATAATGCAATTAAATGGCTTCCAAATGACACTCCTGTCACATATTATGGACTTTAAATAGATACTAAAATAACCTGGAATTACCACAAAACATCATTAGCAAATACCACACATTTAATATATCAAAATTGTATCCATTCATAAATAGAAAATCAAAATTATCAATAGACTGATCATTAATAATATTTATATTCATTATACGACCCTCACTGAACTACGCAGCCCAATATGACCAGAACCACAATATCAAACTATAACAAAACCATTCTCTCCCAGATTTGAGGTAAGGAATTGTACGTAACAGAAGTGCATGTAGACCTTGAAGTTGGTGGTGGAGCTTGAGTATCCCCATGATCCTGAGTGCTATGGCGGCGGTAGCGTAGCTACTGGTAGGGCCTCCCTTGCCGGACAGGTCGGAGAGGGATCAGACGAAGAAGTACTCCAGAAGAGGACCTCAACGGCAGTCCCGCGATAAAGACCTCCGCGCAAACAGCTGTAACCCATGTCCGGGGTAACAAGGATAAAGTCTCTAATGGCCAGAAAAGGGCAGAAGGAGCAGCCCCCCATGTGGGGTTAGTACGCATGGTGGTTTGTGATCAAGCCATAAGACAGCAGCCCTGTCAGATCACAATCCCGCGAAAGGCTGGTAACCTACCGGGAAATATTCTTACTCGAAAGCTTCAAGTGAAACAGCATGACGGCCACTATAACAACTCTAGCAAGAATAAGGAAAAACGATTGGGAATAAGGGATACACTAATTTTAGGTATATGGAATGTGAGAGGGCTAAATAATAAAGAGGCAGAATTGGAGAGAGAGCTAAAAGCAAGGAATGTAAATATTGCAGTTATTTCTGAAACAAAAAAGAAGGGTAAAGGAACAAAAGATCTCTATGACTACACATTAATATACAGTGGAGTAGACACCAATAAAAGAGCATGCAGTAGGGTTGCTTTATTAATGGATTCGAAATGGAAAAATAAACTCTTACACTATACATATTACAGTGACAGAATACTTGAAACACGATTCCAAATTCCAAGAAAATATCTAATCGTACTAGCAGTGTACGCACCAGAAGAAGGCAGAACAGAGGACACTGACACATTTTATGAAACTCTTCAAAGGAGTTTAGATAAATGTAACAAAAATGATTATATAATAATTGCAGGAGACCTAAACGCCCGAATAGGAAAACAGATAATTCCAAATGTTGTTGGATGCGTTGGAGAAGAAACTATCAATAAAAATGGGCAAGAACTTAGGGAATTTGCTACTACTAATGACTTCAAAATAATGAATACCTTCTTTAGGAAAAAGGATATAAATAAATTTACCTGGAGCAATGGCACCACAAGATTATGTTATAGCAAACAGAAAATTAGCACCCCAAATTAGAAATATTCATGTTTACAGAGGCAGTGATATATCATCCGATCACTACTTAGTAGTTTCAAAGATCTCAATTATAGCCCGATGGAAGAAAATTATGACAAAACAGCCCCAAAACGAGGAATCTCTGAGGAGAGATATTTACAAAGTCCATCTATTAAGAGAAGAAAGCATAAGAAATCTCTATCAAACACGTCTGAAGCAAATAAATGGACAGACGCCTTTAGATGATGACATTCATGTAGTGGAGCAATATTGAAAATATAAACACTGCAGCATATGAAGCTATTGGAAAAAGGAATAAACACAGAATAAGAAAAGGCTTGAAAATCTGGAACGATGAGATAGCTGTAGCCATACGTGAAAAGAAAAATGCCTATCAAGAATTACTTCAGAAAACAACACAAGAGAGGAAAGAAAACTACATACGAAAAAGGAATCGTGCAAAGCAATTAGTGAAAAAAGCTCACGAAGAATCGTGGGACCTTTTTATCAGCACAATTGAAAATGATGTCCATGGTAGGCAGAATCTGGCTTACAAGATCATGAAACATCTAAAACCAGAGGAAAATGACAAAGCAGAACTAAATGTAATAAAGAAAGATGACTGGATAAAATATTATAAAGATCTCTTAGATGACCCAAATGTAATCGATGAAGATAAGTCACAATACAACAACCCTCAGATAGATCCTTTGAGCAAACAAGAAATGGAATATGCACTGTCAAGCATGAAAAATAGAAAAGCTCCTGGGGTAGATGGTATCAATGCAGAACTCCTAAAATATGGAGGTGAAGAACTGAAGAACAGACTTCTTGAACTATTTAATAATTGTTGGAGAAAATGCCGAATACCTGATGCATGGAAGAAAGCAAAAGTCATCTCTCTTTTTAAAAAAGGAAATAGAAGCCAGCCACAGAATTACAGAGGAATAAGCTTGTTGATCAACGCTTATAAAGTTTACACAAAAATAATAAATAAACGGCTCACAACAATATCAGATTCACTCTTATTGGAAGAACAAAGTGGTTTCAGGCAAGGAAGATCGTGTACCGACAATGTGTTTACCATAAACCAAATAATAGAAAAGAGACGAGAGTTCAATTTAGAGACCCACATAGCTTTTATAGATTATGAGAAAGCGTTTGATAGAGTTAATCGTGAACTTCTCTGGCAGATTCTTCGAAAAAGGGGCTATCCTTTCCACTTGATAGAAGTTATTAAATCCCTCTATCACAAAACAAGCATTAATTTACAAGTTCAGAACAAAATGTTAGAAGAGTTAGAAGTAAACAGAGGGGTACGACAAGGGTGTAGCTTGTCCCCCACATTGTTTAATATTTATATTGACAACATTCTAAGAGAATGGAAAAGTTTAAATGAACCAAGTATTTGGATAAATCCAAATACACCTCTACAATCACTTCTGTATGCTGACGATCATATAATTATAGAAGAGAACGAAATAAGTCTGCAAAAGTCCTTGTACCAGCTAAATAGAATATGCAAATCATATTGTCTCTCAATATCTGTCTCTAAAACTAAAGTGATGGCATTCAGAGGCAAGTATCCTATCAGAACTAAAATAATAATAATAGAAGACAAAGTAATAGAGCAAGTGAAACATTTCAATTATTTGGGCTGTGATATCACATACGATTACAGTGATAATATGAAAACAAAATTACAACGTTTCCAACATACCTGTGGAACAATAAACAAGTATCTTCGCAATAAGACCAGAAAAGAGACACTGTTAAAATTTTATAAAGTCATGGCAGTACCACAACTGCTTTACGGGTGTAAATCATCGACATTAAGAAAACAAGATAAAATGAAGAAACAAGCCTCAGAAATGAAATTCCTCCGGAGAGTAAAACGCTGCACCCTAATGGACAAAATAAAAAACGAAGATATAAGAAAGGAACTTAATATATTTTCTATCAATGAAAAAGTAAATGAATGCAGATCACGGTGGGTACAGCACTTAGGAAGAATGTCTCACGAAAGGATCCCCAAACATGCCTTTCTGTACAGACCACGAGGAAGAAGGGACATTGGCCGTCCACGACAGAGATGGTGTAATGAAGCCGGAACAGGGAATTTCCCTAATCCGTGAAGTGAAGAAGAAGAAGTGCATGTAAGGGACGTTTGCAGCCCTACTTCTTCCGTTGCACTCACCGTCCGGGCTGGCCGAGTGAATGGCGCGAAACAGCCCCTGGTAGTTGTACCCGCGCAGCCGCAGGCACTTGTACACGTGCTTGGCGCTCAAGTCGAAGTCGGGCACCTCGTCGCCGACGGCGGGGGCGGCCGCGGGCCGCGCGTCGCCCTCGTCTTCGTCTTCGTCCTCGTCCTGGTCGTCGTCGTTGGCGGCGGTGGCGGCGGCACGGGCGGCGGCGGCGGCCGCCTCGGCGTCGGCGGGGGCCGGGCGCTCCCCGCGCGGGGCCACGGCCGGGGAGAGCATCTCCGCCGCCGCGTCCGCTACTATGCGCACGCGGCCGCACGCCACCACGGTGCCGTTGTCCGACACCTCCCAGTCGCCGCTGCCGCGGTGCACCATCACCATCAGCTCCTGCGACTCGCCTGCCGAGGGCGCCCACCACTGCAGCTCTTCACTATTTTACACAGCGCAACACTAAACACGTAATCTGACCTCCCACACCTACATTCCATTGGCTTCCAACGATCTTTAACTAAAATCACGCCACACTGACCCTATTGCCACAATCGGGGTTTTATGTATTTATTTTACGTCAAAAAACAGATAAAACTGCGTAAGATGTGCTATGGGGAGAAGTTTAATCTGTGCACATTTTTCAAATTATGTGATCCCTACACTAAGTCAAATACTACATGAATTTTGAATTTAAAAAAAGCTCTCATGAAATAAAATATATTTTCAAGGATAAATAAGCAATAAATTTTGAGCTCTTATCAATGATGTCCTTCGTTAAGGAATAATACTTCTTGCCCCACCAACATCAAAACGATAATTTGAATAACTATATTTCCCAATGAATTCTAGAAGACGTGCACAGATAATGAAGTTACATTTATGTCCAGAAGCAAAACAAGGGGCCATCTCAGCATTTGCTCAATGGATCAGGGAAACAGGACGAAAAACTTGATCGAGATGGGGGTCATCGACCCGGAGGCTGCAGTACAATACTTGTTACAGATCGTTTATACACATTTATACAGTCCAAATGGTAAAAAATGCATTAAGTATCCTTGTTAAAATTAATGTTACTTTCCTTGTGATGCTCAGTATAGTCTCTAATTGTATAGAAACAGTTATGCAGCAGAAACGATTTCACTTTGGATTTAGACTTTTCTATGGAATTTGATCGTTTAATGTCATCTGGTAAAGTGTTGTAAAATAATGTACATGTATTATATGTGAATTTTTTGTAATGAGCTGTAGATACTGTCACCTGATGAATATGATTTCTACGTCGAGTGTTATAGTAATAGACTTCGGCATATTCTGAAAATATATTCCCGCCCTTAAGCAAGTCATTTTTGACAAAAACCACTGATTCGTAAATTTACAGACAAGGTAATGGTAAAATTCTTAGATTAATGAAGAGAGGCTTACATGAATCACGTGGGTGGGATTTGGTTATTATTCGTACAAGTCGTTTTTGTAATCTAAAAGTCTGGGAGCAATAAGATGTATTTCCCCAGAATATTATGCCATATCTCAGGCGGGAATGAACATTCGCGAAATATACACAACAAGCAGTATGAAGGCTAATTGAATTTGAAAGAATTCTGAACGCGTAGCATAATGAACTTAATTTTGTGTTCAATTCATTTAAATGGACGTTTCATTTACGGTTTGACTGAATTGAGAGACCTAAAATTTGTGTTGCCTTAACATCAGTCAATGCTACGTTCATTTTCAATGGAGCACAGAATTGTTTATTTGAAATGGAAAACTGCATTAAAACCGTTTTCTTTTCGTTTACTATTAATTTGTTATTCCGGAACCAATTCGAAACATCTTATATTGTACTATTTACGGTGTCTTTATTGCAAAGGATGTTCGTATCATCCGCAAAGAAAAACCGTTCTTCCGTTTCGAATCGTCGAGGGCATATTGTTTACGTAAAGTAGGAACATAATAGGGCCTAAAATCTATCCTTGAAGAACTCCACGTGAAATGGGCAAAGAGTCGGAAAGGTGCGTACGTAATGTTCCATCAATCCAGTAAGGTATTTCCACTATCTCAGATCGTTGTTTAAGGTACGAACATAACCAATCTAGAGCAATACCACGGATTCCATATGAAGGTAATTTTGAAAGTAAAATGTCATGATCAATGACGTCAAAAGCTTTTGAGAGATCTGAAAATAATCCAATAGGTGCGTCGTTTGGATCTAATGATGAGGCGACATCTTTAAGAAAAGAAAATTTGGCTGTTTCCGTTTATTTTGATTTTCTAAATCCATGTTGGCAATCTGAAAGCGCGTGGAGTTTACTGAGAAAGGTTTCCATTCGTACGTAAAAAAGTCTAATATTTTTGAAAAACTGATAGAAGAGAAATGGACCGATAATTTTGAATTTCATTTTTGTGTTTTTTGAAGAGCGGCTTAATTTTAGCTGTTTTGAAAATATCTGAAAACGTTCCGGTGCATAAGGATGCATTAAATATGTGAGTTAACGGGTGTATAATGGAATACGGATGGGTCTTTAACAAAGAATCCGAGAATTCATCTAAACCGGAGGAATATTAATTTTTTAGATTACCGATTATTTTGAGAATTTTATAGGAAGAAGTTTCGGAAACGAACATCGAGTCCAAAATTTTGGGTGAAAAGTCGGTTATTTAATTTTTTGGCTAAAGGCCCTTAGTGAGATCGGCAGCAATTCTCGAAAAATATTGGTTAAAGAGACTAGCCACTGTTGCCGGATCGTTCACATTTATATCATTATATTTTATAACAACATTCTCTACAAGGTTTCTAGTTGATTTGATCGTATTTTTTATTATATTCCATTGATTTGATTTGATGTTTCATGACGGATGTTGTTGAAGGATGAAGAGATTAATTGATCACTGATTACAACCAGACATAAGAAGAATCCACAATGATAGAAAGATAGAAAAATATTTTAGTTTCAAAATGCGAATTATAATTGAGAGAAAACTGTAGATACCTTAATTAAGTTGAAATAATATCCGCACGAGTATTTTCAATCACAATATTTAGTCTGGTTAATATACTAACCAAAATACTTTAGCAAATTACAAATTGAAGTTTAAAATTGTTTTGAAAACTTTTTTAAGAAACGTTAAACAACGAAATTCATTCAGTGTTAAAAAATTAATTAAACGTGAAGCTTTGTGTAGTACACGTATGACATCACGTACAATTTTAGAGAGCGATTTGAATAAAAATGATATCGCTTTACTTAGCAAAGATCTGTGGAAGTGTTTTGCAGAGTAGAAATACAATTTGTCACTTACCTTCCTCTCGTGGCAGCTTCGTTGCCCGCAGAAAACGGACGTTCTCGAATACTACGGGAGTGTCAGTGTACATACGTCCTTCCAAGGCAGCAGCAGTCTGCCACACCAGTTTCTGCACAACGCATTGTGGGAAATCGTTCACTTGTAAATATTAAGGAATCAGAAAACTTCGCTAACATTTTAGCATTTATAACTCCGCAGAAGCTGTGGCCGATACTCAGAAAAAAAAAATTGTAGAATACACAATCACGCCCACTAGGATTCCCAAGATACCTATACTGCGACCGGGAGCGGTAGCTCAGCGCATCAACTGATGTCACTGCAGCCCCTCTTAATGGGAGGTCCTAGGTTCGAGTCCTGACGGCGACAGGATTTTCGACACTAGCTTTTCAGCTGGGTTGAATTCGGTCGCTGTCTGGAGGAGAATTCTAGCGGCCGGCTGCTCTGATCGGTAGTTTTCCGTGGTTTCTCCGATCAACACTATGCGAATGCCGGAGCAGTACCCTATCCTTCCTCATCAGTGATCTTTCCTTCCTCATCCTTGTCCTATCCTCTCCCCTTACACACACACTTACACTAACATGCGCTACACTATCACACATTCCGGGAGACCGGTTGGGAGCTTAGACCTTGTCCCGGCTGGGTCAGTGCCTCGCTGGTGGGATAGTCCTGGTTGGGGGAAATCCCACCAGGCGCCGGATCTCGCCATCCAGCGGGGGAAGATCACCGCCATCTCCCGAGAAAAAGAACATGCACTACACTGACGGGACTAATGACCAAAGCAGTTGACGCGCCCGGAAACACGAAAAATCAATCAATCAAACCTATACTGCGGTTGCAGAACCACCGCTCTACCAGGACACACTACTCGAAAGCTGAAGAACCATTATTACCGTTACAGCCTCAAACTAACTTCCTCGGGGGCCTGAGAAAACGAATTCCAGTGAGTATAAGCACCAGAAGGTTATGAGTAGAGCCCGTATTTGTATCCAAATGCGTTTTTTTTTGTTACAATGTTACTTAAAAAATAATCACATATCCTTACGAATCTTCCCAATTTAAGGGGCACGGGCTGTCGTGCTCAGTGTTTCGGACTCGAACGAAATACAAGCCATGATGAACCTTCCATGATTTCCTTATTTATCAGGAATTGTTTTCCAGAATGCGGGAGATTATGCTTGGGCATCATCACATCATGAGCTCACTAGTCATTAGGGCCTACCAAAAATATCTCTCTAATAGCAACGACGCACGCTCACGAGCATGCCCAGTATAAAAGTGTCTTAACAAGCAGACGAACCAGATTATCAGGAGTAAATGTAGTAATGTGAGTCCCCTCGTGGATCAGACAGAAATCATTTGCTCTTTTCCATGAAGGTCCGGATTCGATTCCCGGGCATTCTCATAGAAAAAGTATTCCAACAAAACGAGTTTTCGTGCGTTACAAGGACTAGTGCAACCCCTGTAAAACTTCCTAAACCCTATTACTGCCCTAATATTTTCCCAATTGTGGCCGCGGACATGTTACCTGGCTGTCCTCTTGACTATTGACTATTCCTACAGTTACTCCAATGTTAAAAATCAGTCATATGGTCGCTAATGATCTTGCTGTTAATGCAACCCTAAGTAAACAAAAAAAGAACTATATCTTGCTCTATACACATTTTCACAATTCTTGAAATAAATATACCACTCGCATGCTTTGTTCATTGCATTTATTACGGTATTCATATAAAATCATCGCAACTGATTGACGAACCAGTGATTTCAGAAATAAATT
>BLKR01016524.1:0-25616 GCA_011170035.1 Teleogryllus occipitalis | reverse complement strand
GGTAACGCTACAACAGCACATACTTTCTCGCATTATTTCTAACTTTGCAATTATTGAAAATTCAAGTGTGTTCACCAAAAGTGAGTTCTGCGCCAATTTTTACGCTCCCTTTGCTCTACCCTACTGATATCCTCTGTCCCCCACTATATCTATAACTTCAAATCGAGGAGCAGTAAGGGAAAATTACTGGATGATGCAATGAATGGAAACGATTATTCACTATAATTGATAAAATACAATATATCAAACTTGAAATATGTGTTTTTACCCCCTTTGGTTAGGTAAAGTCAAACATTATGCCATTATAATCAGTTTCGTAATGAAGTACTTTACCACCCTAGTGTGGAAATGTACTTCATTATTCAAGTACATTACCACACTAGGGCGATAAAGTAATGGCGTACTTTGCCACTTATTTTGAAAATATTTTGGACTTTTCCGTCTTGTATCCTACACTTTTCCCCTTTAAAAACGCCAATGACTGAGTAAACATACTGATATCAGTGTTTTCTTGTTTTTTTCAGTAGATAATACCTGTCGAGCAGCACCGCGATGTCGCTGTCCTGAGTAAGCCTTCGACATGACAGGCGAAACGTCGGCCTCTCGACGCAGCGTCACCCGGACAGCCAAGAAGGTATGGCCTCGAGCCGCGGAAGCTTACGTGTACATTTGATATCAATGCTGTCATTAAGCGATGTACTCTTTAACATAGAGTAGTGGGGCCATGTTTTACAGAGCACAACCAAGTACAGAAACGCTCACTGATGAACATTTGAACGACTGTATTCGAATGACAGTCACGACCTACTCTCCCAACATAAAAAAAAACTTGTTAATGACAAAAAAGGGTGGCAATCTTCTTATTATCAAGTCAGAAGAAAAATCTGTTCATACATTTTTAATTTGTTACTAACTATATTTCTTTTATTTTGTAAGTGCAATGCCATTTCAATTTATTTTTCTTGTGTACAATTGTATTGAATTTTGTTTCATACTTAAGAGAAGTGAATGTTTCGAGACCATAAACAAATGTTAAGATTTGAAAATATCTTTTTTTCTTGGTATCTCAAAACAGGATTGAAAACGGTTGCTCACAAGCTTCGCAAGTTTGGCAACTACTGCACTAAACAAATGAATACGTTCGTTCATCAACCCCACGGCCCCGCACATCTTATAAGTATTTTACCGTAATGACAGATGTAAGCAGCGAGGCAGGGATGGGAAAACACGTCAATTCACATGCGCTGTCTCAAAGCTCGTTTCCGAGAACGGAAACGAGCTGAAGACGCTAGTGCGTCATAAGACGTTTCACTTCAGAAAAGATAATGCACAATTTACAATAATTTTTATTAAACTAACGAATTTTGGACTTGTTTGCATCATAAACTCGTTTATACAGATATGCATGAAGATCCCGGAAGGAGAGCAAAATAAGTAAATAATCTTTATCTACGAATAAATACTTTTATGACATATCAATTGTAAATTGAACTCCAATGGTTTCTAATCATTATCACTCTCATTCAGGTTCATTTTACAAGTGTGTCATTAGTATCGAGATACATTTAGTCACATTGGTTCCTCGCACCATTACAAATATTTCCGCCACCCGCTCTCCCGTAGTATGGACCTTGGATCCAACCACATCTGCCCCCCCACTCCACCCCCCACCGGCCCGCGAACACAGCGGTTGTTCGGTGCAGCCAGCTGCGCGCGCGTGAGCGGTGAGAATAACCCGACGCGACCACGCCCCGCATCCCCCTCGCAACCGCCCGCACCGTAATGCACGAACCGTGTTTTGTTTAAGGGGCTTCATGTTGCTGCCTGCAAGGCGCCCCAAAAGCAATGTTTTTGAAATCTAATTTTCTAAGCCGCATTATTTATCCACTAGAACAAAGATAAAAAGAATACGTTCTCTGGTAGAATTCGTGACAGCAACGAAATTCGCGCAACGTTTAACCTCGCGTGGAACCAACAAATGGCGTGCATGCGCGCCATGCGTCCCGGGGACTGAACGCGAGCTGTTGCTGCACAAAGGTAGAGCGCGAGTGGCCCTTACATGCACTACACTACCACATAGGAGACTGGTCGGCAGCTTGGAGCTTTTCACGGCTGAGGCGTGAGGCTGGCCCAATGGTGGCAGATACCTGGTTGAGGAAAAACTCGCAAGCCGACGGTAGGGCTGCGCCGAATCTCACCATCCAGTGTCGAAGATCGCCGCCACCTCTTCAAGAAAACGCATGCACTGCATTTACGGGATTAATGATCCTAGCAGTTGACGCACCCCGAATCACCAATCAATCAATCAATCAAAAACAACGATCGCGACGCGAGGAGCCCTTCCCGTGGCGAGGAGAGGCTCTTGAGCGCTCTACGCAACGGCGGAAACAAACGACACTTTTGATCGATTGGTGATTCCGGGCACTCGACTGCTTACGTCTAGAGTCCCGTAAGTGCTGCGTATGTTGTTTTGTTCTCGGGAGATGGCGGTGATCTTCTCCCATTGGATGGTGAGATCTGGCGCCAACCTACCGTCGGCTAGCGGGGTTTTCTCCAACCAAGTATCTCCCATCAGCGGGACATCGCCCCAGCCGGGACAAGCTCTAAGTCCCCGACCGGTCTCCTGAGATGTTGGTAAAGTAGTGCAAATAAGTGTGTGTGTGTGTGTGTGTGTGTGTGTGTAAGACGGCGAGGATAGGACAAGGAAGAGGAAGGAAACATCGCGCGCAGTCCGACACCCGTTTGTTAGAGTACTGCTCGAGCATTCGCCTGGTATAGATGGGAGAAACCCCGGCAAACTACCGATCAGAGCAACCAGCGCTAGAATTCCGCAGACAAACGACGTGATGGTGAAAGTGAAGGCGACACCTTACTCAACGACAAAGACATTTAGAATGAAAAATGAAACTGCGAAGCGAGCGAGCGGGCGAGCGAAACTGTGAGCGAAGAACGGTTTCTAAAGGAATCTTCTGCAAGAATACACATTTCGTTTAAGTACGAGTAACTGTAAAGTTAAAATTCCGAGGAATTAAATACATTCTAGTCATTTTCTTAGTAACTCACGAAAGTATGAACATGAAACCTCAAAATATTTTTCTGAATATTAAGGACGCACGATATTATCAAAATAATAATGAGGCGCGACTCGTCTACGTAAGTCAATATTCAAGAGAAACCATCTTTTGAATTCATGTATCTGATACATTTCTTAGAGTATAACGTGTGTGTCATTCCCTTTCATTCACCTTTACCCTCCACGCCAGTGATATCTTCAGACTCAACCGACACTAGCAGCTGAAGACTACACAAATGAGAATTCTGTTCCGAAACTTCAAAGATTTTAAAGAAAAAAAAAAGTTGAATTAAATTATAAGACACCCTTACACAAACAAGTTTCAAAAAAGATATTGGATTAATTTTGATGATTTTAAAAGTTCTCGATCGATTCGATTAACCTCATCGACTGGTCGCAAAAAGTGTTAATATTTATTTTTATTATATATAATATTTAAAAAATATTCACCCTGGACCTCATAAAACACTTTTTATTGAATACGAAATCCAAGAATCATTCTTGTAAAATTGAGAGACCTATAAAACATATAAAACATCTCCCACGGACTCAATTCATGCGGCACAAAAGAGTAAAACAGAACATGCGAGACCGGTTAATAGAAACAATAAGGGTAAAGTAAAACAAGAGCATTGTAATCGATGTAAAGGCAGCGAAACAATAGTACAAAAAACGAACAAAGATGATCAAATCAAATAATAGAACCTAACCCATATTCTAATATTCAGGAAATGCTTATATAATTTTGAAAACGTAATTACTGCTGTGAAGTGCGCATTTCAGGGTTCACATAAAACCATTCATACAGAACAAATGAATCGGAGAAAACAAAAATCGATGTCTAGGATCTTCAAGATTTGAACAGCAAACAAACAAATTCTAGGTCTCGGACAACAAGCTTTTGTGCTTGCCACTAAAAGTTGAAGGACCCGCTACAGACATCCCAAATGCTTCGGACAACGAACTTTCATGCATGGCAAGTTTTCATGTATCAAAACCCTAAAAATGTGACATCTAATATTTTAAGGAACATATTAGCGTCTGTTATCTTGTACTTAATTGTATTGTTTTTTGTCCGTAGCAAACAGACACTAAAATTAAAGAAATAAATAGTCAATATAAAATAAGTTAGCCAATACAATGTAACCTTTTTTGTTTGCTCTGATTGAAATACTCACTACTACCATGCTATAACAAGCAGCAGGCGAAACCCTGGGGTGCGATACAAGTAAGGTCTTTCGCAGCATCCTCCAGTTAATCACGGCACATGACGTCAGTCGGGCGGAGCGCCTCCGCCGGCGGGCAGGCGGCGCCGCTGTCGCGAGAGATAATAGGCTTCACCTCGTAATTAGTTTGAACCCGCTGCGAGGTGAGAGGTTGGCCAGACGGTGCCATGTGCAAGAGCGGAGTCCCCATCCCCCTACCCCGAACGCTTCTCTCGCCGCTCACTCTGCCCCTTTGCCCTTCTCCGCCCCTCTCGCTCTGACACACGGGCCACCCTCGCACCGCAGCGCAGCGCAGCCCTGGTGACGCGGGATGGGGAGGGGTGGGGCGGGACGGAGTGGAGCGGCGCGGTGACGAGAGGAGAGCAGCGGGGCGGAGAGGTGGGGCGGCGCGAGGAGTGGAGTGGAGTGGAGTGGGGCATGGGGCAGGGCGGGATGGGGGGCGGGGCGAGGCGGGGCGGGACGGCATGGGGTGAGGCGAAGCGAGGCGAGGCGAGGCGAGGCGAGGCGAGGCGAGGCGAGGCGAGGCGAGGCGAGGCGAGGCGGAGCGGAACGGCATGGGGGCGGGACAGGGCGGGTGAGGCAGGTGGCTCGGCGCGGAGCGAGGCGGGCCGGGGTGGGGCGGGGCGGGGATAGGGGTGGGGCAGCGCATCTGGCTCTTCGCAAATCTCCACGCGACCGCTCATTTCACCAAATATAGGTTCACAGTACAAATGATCATGACTGTTTATCTATAAGCGTGGTGATAGAGACAGATGGCATTGAATATTGACATTTCTCTCCGCTGGATTTCAAATCTAGTGACGTTGACACTGACTATGTGCCATTAAGAAAACCACTTGTTATAACAATGATATCTAAATTAATACATGCGGTTTTTGACAAAAAAAAATTAATTTGGAGAACGAATTTTGGGCGCCCACCGGCGTACACTTTCTCGTGGCTAGCCTAGGATTACTCAAAATAAAATAATGATGTAACCCATTAACATCATTGCACTACCATCGCCATCAGCAAAGTCAATTCTTCGCCAATATAACTAGCAAATTCTTATATCTTAGAAGAAATGAAAACACTTCAAATGAATCGATTATTCATATTTTTGAATATGAGAATACATAATAACATGGTATCGTAGTAATTGCTTAACAATATGACATTTATTACATCCCAGGAAGTAAACACATCAGTTCGTTTCAAGAAGATTCTCTAAAGAACTGTCTAGCTTCACATATTTTTACCGAGAACCAACGCGAAAATGAAATTGCACAAGCTAGTTTTAAAGTTGCAAACAAACTGGATAAGGCGGATAAATTATCTGCAGATGAGCTTTCTTAAAATTTTTGTTTTGAAACATGAACAATTTTTTCACGAGGTAGTCTTAATTAGAAACAAATAGTGTTAATCTAGGGCTGCCGAAACCCAGAAATTCGAGTGAGACTGCAGCTGCCAGCGTGCCAAGCGCCTTGCACCAGACCAGAAAAGACTACCCCGAGCGCCTCTCCTCTCCTCCACACACACGTACACACGCGCCCACACACACACACACAACCCCCAAAACGCATCGCCCCGCAACGCACCACATCCATCCCCCTCCATTAAAATATCAGTATCAAAATGAGACAACCTAATAATTTATAATTTTGACAAAAATATAAGTTGATTCATGTACGTTTAAGAGGGAAAAAAAACTGAAAGTTTCTGTTCCTTGTCGAAATCTTGTTCAACATTCCCAAACACATATGACAAAATACTCCCGCCACCACTCGATATGGAATCGCGCAAGGTAGTAGGTCTAACTAAAATATCGTTTTCAAATATCGCAATCTCAAACAAAGCTAGTAATTAATCACAAAAACGCAGATCCCCTCTCCACACGAATAACGCAATTACGGCGTGGGTAGCCACTGGAGGCGGCTGCATTTGCGGATGGATACGGGTGACGAGGGCAGCGAGGGTGGCATCGGGGCGGGGCGGGGCGGGCCAGGGGCGTCGGAGGTCGACGAGTGCGATTGACGCACGTAGGGCCCGGTGGGTCATTCGCGGGCGGGCGAGGGCGGAGAGGGGAACCGGTTGGCACAGAGCGACAGGTGACGCTGGGCAATCGATGTCCCATTGATGGCACCGCAGCGCGGCGCCGAGTGCACGTGCACCCTATCTCGCGGCGCTGGGGGTCGGCATCCGCTGAAATGGAAGCCCAGCCCGCGTGTTTAAATATAGATTTTCATTACAGCGCGAGGATGCCTGCGGGGAGATGTTTAATAACGCAAAAGCGTCGTCAATACAATACGGCTATATTCCTTTCACAATTCGCGTTAAACACATTTCAAACGCAGAAAACGGAGACAACAGATCTGTGAGTTGTGAACTAATTTATTTGCATGTTTTCAAAGGAATTTCATATATTTCTGGATTTGAAATCTTATTTTCTGTATTCCTAACTTTCTTCAATTTGTGTCTATTTTCGACTATGCGTATAATTTGAAAACATACTTAAGTTCGGGTTATACAAAGAATATATAAGCGGAATAATGACTTTCGTCAAGCCTAAGATTGTAATTAATTTTAAATATGTTGAAAATAACTCCCGTAAACAAAATATATGAATACACTGTTCTTTAGAGAGTATAGAGGCGAACAAATGTAGAAAGCTGAAGAAAATAACTAATACTGAAGAAACCATTGAAAAAATTGAACAAACAAAGGCAGAGAATATACACTGCTGCTCAAGAGCGTATTAATCTATTACTAATTATTATCATTCAAGAAAAAAACAGTTGAGTGCAAAACAAATGTTCTTATATAAGTTACTAGTGTATACATTTAAATATATTTGCAGCTAATAACATTACTAATAATGTGAAAGTCGCCTCTACGAAATGCTATTGTTCGTTGGTTCAGTATGTAGTAGGGTAACAAGGATTGAGACTGGTTAGAAACCCACACCCAAGAGAAAAACCTTATACATGCCTTATTCAGAATCTCTCTGGTCTACACTCAAGTCCATATAGCATTCCCTTACCAAAACGAAGTGGTGAGACCACGTGGATGAACTCCGTAATTTTCACCGTCGTCTTCGCTTCTAATTACGGCACAGCTATCGCCACTGGCACCGCTGCCCTGGCAGATCATCGGCTACCGCCGCTGCCTGGCCCTATTCAAAGCCCGATGCTCGATCAAAGAGGCGGCCGTCCCCTGTCGGGCCTACGCCTACTCAATGTGCAGAGATAATGGGCGTAATGAATGGCAATTACTCAGAAGCACATTGGCGCACTGTGCGGCTTTAGAGGGGAGAGCACCCCCGCTCGACGATTACGGAAGAGTTGAGCAAGTTCGTAAAGATATTTGATCGCAAACTGCTTATCTGCGAACTAATATTGCTACAAGAAACACATGATTTATCTTCAGACAAACCATTTCATGTTGTGCATTTACATTAACTCAGCAGCAGAAAAAATTGACCACATACATACAGTTAGTTCAACTTTGAAGCAACGTGTCATCTCGCCTTAAGTTCCACTGCCAGTGATCCAGAATACAGGACTCACCTGAAACAAAACAAAACTTCCGTCATAAATTATGTACAACTCAAAGTTACAAAATAACCAAAATGCTTACTCATACTTATAAATACACGTATTTTCTGTAATGAAGTCGAAATTCTTAAATTACATACGTCCATGTTATAGAATGAATATAAATTCTATCTGATGAAGTGCAAGTCATTAATTCAATGATGTGTCAAAGGGTTAAGCTCGAAATATGGCTAATGTCACGAGTAGTCGGTTCATTTACAGATTACGCCATATTACTTTTTTTTGACATTTTCTCAACTTTTCGTTTTGTTAATAACAGATCCGAAATATTACTTTAAGAATATTAAAGAAGAGTAAACCCGCGAAGAAAATGGCGTTAAGCATTACTGTAAAAGCGAAATTTTAAGCTCTTTTACACAGAAAAGTTTTCAGTTTTCCAAAAAATGCATTTATTTGAAGCACTTTAACTCGCAAATGCAATAAAGATTTCAAATTGCAGAAAATATGCATATTAACGGCATGATAGATATTTCAAAAAAATTACATTTGTGTAATTGTTGAAAAAGCAAAAGGATAAAAGGATAATGGAACCGTTTTAGAGAAAATCTTGTTTTTGTATTATCATTTTTTTAATTGCAAATATTGCGCGAAAACTACTAAAAGTTTCAAAAAAATGTACATGACCTTGTTGAAAGAAGTAATTATGTGCAACAAATTTCTTTTGAGGGAAAAATCTGTCTTTAATTTTGTAGTTGTAGGAACACAACAAAAAATTCAAACTTTTGCAATTTTCTGAAAATTTAGAGTTAACAGTGAAAATCGGACATATGCAACCCTTTTAAGTGTATTGGAGTCTATTCTTACAATAAATTTAAAGAAAACAATTTGAGCCTATTTGAGAAAATATTGAAAATGTCCGAGGGTCTTGATGTAAAATACCCCCAAATTTTAAAAAATGTTTTTCAAAATTTCAAGCTTCGTCTAGAGCCAGATGGATTTCATCATGCATTCTTCAATACGGAAAAGATTGTGCGCATGGATTAGATGCTAGTGGTGTTCACCGACAGGCAAACGGACAGACAGACGGACGTTTTGAAAAAAACACTTTTTCGGTACCAGGGGACGCCAAAATGTGTATTTTCGTCGTAAAATCTCGAAATCGATTTTCCGCAGCATTACATAACCATCTGTATACTACGTACATTACTCCGTTTATACGAAGTAAAAACCAGTTCTATGTTCGCATCGATCCGTTTCTCCTACTCGTAATCTGTCCCAGGAAGCAATATTTGGTATTAACATTTCAAAGCACATGCCAGGAAAATTCCATCGCATGAAGGGGATTTCTGTTCTTGTCACTGTATTGTGTGATATAATACAATTGCCATCACTGGTGGAATGGTCCTATATTAATATTGCATACAATACGATTTCGTTGTGGTATTTTTCAATTCACATTGGGGACAAAAGGATTTCACAATCGAATAACACTTGAACATGTACACGATACGACAAACAGCGCCTCGGAAAGCCACTAGGCGTGTGCGCTCCCACGATCTTTCAACACCTCAGGTCGAGAATGCACAGAGGAGTGTGAGATTTGGCGTATTATATGGTTTAAATAGAAGAGTGCAGGAACATTAAAGTTATGTATAGTATGTGTAACAAATGTGTGTGTGTGTGTATATATATATATATATATATATATATATATATATATATATATATATATATATGAAAACGTATTTAGATATTGGGTCGACTGTCCGACTTCACTGTCTCCCATACCTGGGCCTAGCTTAATTCCGGGAGGGGGGGATATCAGGAAAGGAAAGCCAGATCTTACTTTCGACCTGGAATTGAAAACGTGATCACATCAAGGGAAGTCACTTCGCTACCCATGAGCCATCCTAAAGGCTTCGTTACAAATGTACTAAATAAAATATGTAGATATAGCTTGCAGATGCAACCCGCAACACACTGCAGACCACTATCGTGCGTAACTCGGAAACGTTGCGTTTGGGAGTCTTAAACGCAGAATTTCGTGTCCGCCAGGGACACGAGTTTTGTTTTAAATTACATTATCCACAAAATAAACCTTAACGACCCTATCTCGACGTGACCAGCCCCCTCTCATAAGGGAGACTACGTCACAACCATGGCGACGCGTCCACCCCCATAAGGTATGAGAACATTATACGATATAACATGATGAACGATATAGAAATGATATAGTGGATGTTGTTGTGCCAGTACAGACAGAGACCTCATTGATATAGTACTACCAATATAAAATAGTTTGGATTAATAGTGAAAAAAGATTGGTACGTAAAATCACACTTGTGTGCTCATCCTGAGGAAGAGTTAATTTTTACTTCAACAGCGAGAACAATTTCACGAGTTTTTCAAGTATGCAAAATAAAATCAAACTTACATTTAGAGCAAATCTTTACCAAAGACCTTTGATAAAATGCACAAAGTGAGAAAAAAATTATGCAAAACAACCAAGGATAACTATTTACAAAATCAGTCCCGTAAACTTCAAAACATTGTAAACCTCAAACGTATCATTCTAAAGAAAATGGTTGAAATAATTCATTAATATTGGCTTGTGTAAGATCTTTATTATTTTGATAGAAGAAACTCAAAATCGATAAAATTACGGTCATGAACCTCCAAAAATAATATCTAGTGCCTAGACATTAAAATAGCTTTTACTAGTGAAACTCATGAAATCACAATATTATTGAAATTAATGATGATTTTCCGTGACAAGACAACTAGCCAAAGTTTCATAACGAAAAAATACTTACAAAACAATATAGCACTATTAATGCTAATGTGTCTTTAAAATTCACTTTCTCAGCAAACACTTATTTTTCGTCCGGATTTCAAATTGTAATTAATGAAATAAGTATGATGTGGACGTCATTATAAATTGCTCATGCATTCAGCCATTATGAATTTCATTGTTTTATCAAACGTGTATAGGTCTCGTTTTCATCAACGACGATAACAAGACTTTTTTTTATTTGATGTGTTTTTCTTCATGTACTGTATAATTAGTAACCATAAGCATTTTTATGTAATGTATGATATGTAATATGTTTTATGATATGTAAGCGCATTTTAATGTTACATATTAGTTTGAAGAGATTTCAAGATTTAATGTTACATATTAATTTCAAGCGATAGCAGTGTTATGATGAAAGGGAATGACACCATCTCTAATAAAATTGTGACACTAAAGGTACAAAAATGTATTGCAGCACTAGTGCTATAATGAGGATTACTTCATCATCCATATGAGAGCTCTGATCAAATATTAGCGCATCATATTACATAAAAAAATAGAACATCAATTGGCGATGGGACATCTACCATACCACACAGATGTTTAGTATATTAAGTAAATAAAATATCACAGCAAATCTACTTTACATGAACAGTGGATTAAACAAAAACGTATCTTCCCGGAAAAGAATTCCGATTAAATGACGTCAGCAATAAAATGCTGATTTGTCTGTATTAAGCAGAAACGGAAATCGAAATAAGTCTTTAAATGGCCAAAGTCACCGACTGAATCGTTAAAAAGAAATGTGAAAAGTGTTTTCCTAACACACGATATTCTGGGGTGAAAGAAATTCCTTTGATGAAAGTGAAGGCTATCATGTCTTACAAATTGTATGAAAAAACCTGCTTTCATTAACTGCAATGTTGGGGACTATTTCAGCGTAGACAGATATATGTAAACCAAACTGCATACACTGACTATCGATTAGACAGTGGAGGATTTTCTGAGAAGTCGGAAAGAAGAAGAGAAAGTGTCGATTTTTCGGGTTCAAACCAGAGTGTGTTTCATGCGTTTTTCCCTTCCAGTAAACGTCATCGTCAGGGTTTCCTTTTCCGCGCGCTACCCAATTGCCAGTCTTCGGCAAGTGAGGATCGTAAATAGGGATTGAAAAAAGGGATGAAAAAATATTTTAAAACATCGATATTTTCGAGCAGAAACATCTATATTCTTGTTCAGAAACATCAATGTTAAAAAAATCCCATGATGTAAATATTATTTTTACAGTATTTTACAGTATTTTTGGTGTGAATTGCTCAAAATCAACAGCCATTCACAACGGTCAGTGTTGTCGTTACCCACGAAACTTCGCTATTGGCAACTTTCTCCAGTATTATCACCTTTTTTATTATTTTAAACGTGGTAATATCGTTAATCCGCATTTTGAACTCGACTACATAGAACATGATTAGAAAGTTAAGATGACAGTCAAATTTAAGGCAGAATATACATAAAACTAGTATTGATTAGAACGCAGGACATCACATTGCAACCGGGTCATTTTACTACGAAATGTTTCATCATATTTAATCCATCGATATTTTATACATCAATGATTTTGGCGATGTTTTCACCAACATCGAAAACCTTTACGTGATGTACCGAAGTATCGATGTTTTTCTAATATTTACCATCACTAATCGTGAAGGGCGCAGAGTAAGAGAGAGAGAGAGAAAGAGAGAGAGAGAGAGGATCAGGAGAGACGGAAGAGAGCGAGGAGAGAGACGGAAGAGAGCGAGGAGAGAGACGGAAGAGAGCGAGGAGAGAGACGGAAGAGAGCGAGGAGAGAGACGGAAGAGAGCGAGGAGAGACGGAAGAGAGCGAGGAGAGAGACGGAAGAGAGCGAGGAGAGAGACGGAAGAGAGCGAGGAGAGAGACGGAAGAGAGCGAGGAGAGAGACGGAAGAGAGCGAGGAGAGAGACGGAAGAGAGCGAGGAGAGAGACGGAAGAGAGCGAGGAGAGAGACGGAAGAGAGCGAGGAGAGAGACGGAAGAGAGAGAAGAGAAAGAAGAGAGTGAAGAGAAGAGAGTGAAGAGGAGAGAGTGAAGAGAAGAGAGTGAAGAGAAGAGAGTGAAGAGAAGAGAGTGAAGAGAAGAGAGTGAAGAGAAGAGAGAGAAGAGAGTGAAAAGACAGAGGATAGCGAGGAGAGAGATGATAGCGAGGAGAGAGAAGATAGCGAGAAGAGAAAAGATAGCGAGAAGAGAAAAGAGAGTGGGGAGAGAAAAGAGAGCGAGGAGAGAGGAGAAACAGGATTGAGAGAGAAAAGAGAAAGACAAAAGAGAGAGAAAAGAGGGAAAAGAGAGAAAAGAAAGGAGAAAAATGAGAGAGGGGAGGGGGAGGCCTTGGCGTGGCGCGTGGGCGGCGAAGGGAGCGCAAAGCAGCCGATGGGGCCGCCATCTGTGGAGCGCCCCGCGAAGCGCCGAGCGGTGGGCGCGTGGGCGTAGTTCGAGCGGCGGGCGCCCGAGCTGCGGGGCGCGCCCCTATCACGCCCCCTCGGCCCCACCCCACCCCATCCCGTTTCCCTTCCCACTGGCGAGCGAACCGCGTTGTCAGGTCCGCGTCCAGGGATGCGACATCGGTGTTAATAATGCATCGACCAAAAACCATCGATATTTTTAAACAAAGGTTGTGGTCGCTTCAATGTGTGTGTCCGTGTTTATTAATTTATAATTATGATTTACTGCCAAAGTTAAAATGTAATTCGTAACAATGGTTAACCCCAAGCTTCATCGCACAGGGTCATCTCAAAGGCTCAGTCCTCCGTTCGCCGCAGGAGAGCGCCAGGAAGAAAGTGGGAAGACCTTCGCCTACAGCGCACACGCTGACTACTTTCTTCACGTTCGAAAAACGAAGGAAGGCGTAGGAAATACTGGAATGGCATCAGGATCATCTTGGGCGAGAGAGTGCTCGTTGAAAGGAGAGAAGAGAGCGAGGAGAGACAAAATGCGTCCCTTTGGTTGGAAGACAAACTAGAAGTGGTGCCATCAGTTATTTCAAATTTTAACATTTTTAAAATGGCAATTATGGGAAATGTTTCATTCACAAAGACAACAACGAAAACGAAACAACATTGAGCGTAAAACACCGATGGTAAAAAGCATCGGCTTTGCTCGATCGATGTTTAAAACATCGATGATTCAATAGAAGGAGGAAAGATTTGAAACCATCGACACCATTGACGTAACCCAAGTCCATCTCCCTTCTTTTCTTCGAGCACGAGAGCGTGAAGTAGTTTCCAATCACGGAAAACTGCTTCTAAAATGTTGTTGCCGTCAAAACTCGTAATCACACAAAACCGTCTGAATTAGCTTTAGGCGACAACGGCCGAATACATCGCAGAGACTAACTGGAAAGTCCTACGGTTCGAGTCCCAATGGTGGCGGATTTTCAACACTGGCTAGTTAGCTACGTCGAATACATCCGTTTTCTAGACGAAAATTCGAGCGGCCGACTGTTCTGATCAGTAGTTTTCCGTGCTTCTTCTAGTGAAAATTAGGCGAATGCCGGAGTAGTGCCTGAAGAAACGCGCTACGGATCGCGCACGTTTTAGCTTTCCTTATCCTCGTCCAACCGTTCCCCTTACACACGCGCGCACACACACACACACACACACACACACACACACACACACACACACACAGAGTTAGACACGCGTGCACACACAGCGTTACACACGCGTGCACACACACAGTTAGACACGCGCGCGCACACACACACACGCACACACTCTTACCATACACGTTGGTAGTGTAGTCGAGACCTTAAAGCGTGACCCGGCCGGCGTGGTTCACGGCTAGGGGAGATACGTGGAGGCCAAAAGGCCAGCAACACGACGCGACATATAGATCGGCGCCGGATCTCGCATCCTAGTGGGGAACATAGTCTCTTTCCGAATACAACACGCACTACGCTCTCGGGACAAAGGAAAACAACAGCTGATGCGTCGGAAACATAAATTAATGTTTAGTATTGTAGCGATAGTATTAAATATTATTATATTACTTCACCGAAAATTACACTTCTACAACATTCATGTTCGAACATTCACACATTTCGAACACACATTCGTTCACACATTCGAACTTTAAGTGGTTACAATTCTCTTACAGCACAAAGAAAGGAAAAAACAACAACAAAGGTGCAGAAAAGACCGCCAGTAAGAAGGGAACGACCGTCAGCAAGTAATCTTCTCTTAAAGGTGCAGCAAACAGATTAAAAGAGAGCCGTCTTTCCTAGAGGGAAGCAGGTCCATCAGCGAGGCGCCGCTCGCAGTTGCCCTGGCGAGCGACGCGCGCACGGAAGCGACCGCCGGCGCCAGGCAGCCACACGCGCGGAGGAGGCACGTCAATGGAGGCTTGCAGTTTACGATGGAAAGTTCCGCATTTACGACTTTTCCATATTTAGATTTCCGAAATCATCGCCCTTCATTTACCCCTCCAGATTTGATTTGATTTATGACAATGCTCGTCCACATCGTATAGCCGCTGTTAACGATCTCTTTCAGGATGACGATCGCGTGGAATGGCCTTCGTACGTTCCACAACTCAATCCGATAGACCGCTTGGAATTGGTATATACACACCAAACAACAGGAATCATAACTGCTACATATGAATAAGAGGTCACACGTAATAGAAACGAACGTGCTGCCGATGAACACTAATGTTGGATGATAAATACGCAAAATTGGGAATCATCTGAAGTATCTGTAAAACCTGCCTTAATGGCAGGAGAAGTAACTGGGACGAGAAAAGGGAAAGTGAAGGTTAGGGAAAGAAAAGGAATGGGAAGAGAAAGGGGATATAAGGGAAGAAAATGTGAAGGAAAGGGAAAGGAGAGAGCAAGAGAAGATAAAGGGATACTTACGGTAAGATGAAAGGGGATGGGAAAACTGAAAAGGGAAAGGAAGGGAACGGAAGGGAAGGGAAGGACCAGACAGGAAAGGAAACGAGACGAAAGGGAAGGAAAGGCAAGGGAAGGGCGACACCATCTGCTGCTTTACGCGAATTGACCACGACTCCCTTCCTCGGAGAGGGCCGCCGACCACTCCCACTTGATAAAATTTTCAGAGCTCCGCGCATCAACGAATTTTCCCTCAGACGCTAGTGGTGATATAAACGAACATTGCTGAAAATGGCAGAAAGAAGGCCGTAACCTGTTCACGTTACAGATCGTATAAATACTACCAAATTCTATCGAATGGGAGTGACACAAACAAGCTTTCAAACCTACAGAGGAAATAGAAAAATACATCCACAGGACTGAAATACCGAACACGTATAGCATAGCCGGACACGCTACAGTTGCTGATTCCAGGAGACTCAAACTGAAAGGATATTGTTTAAAATGGCACTCATTCGGCGTTTAAAAAGGTTCCCGAAATCATCCTACAAAATCAGAATTATATCACCAGAATCCCCATTAGTTCCAAAATCCGAATGCAACTATAAAGTAGCGGTATGTGAGCGATCTATCAACTTCAGAGGAAGCAATACATAAAGCACCCCAATAAATATAGGTTTATGGGAGATCGCGTTCATACCACCGCCGCCGCAACAACCGCTCTCCCATACAACATTCAATACACGATACTTCGATATGCACCGGGACGCCTGGCTCTCCGAAATACCGCAATGACGTTCATTCCGCGGCGTGGTGGAGCACTTGCGCGCGGGGCGGACGGGTGTCTTGCGTGGTTCGCCGCCCGCCGCAGCGACACGAAAAAAACAAACATGAAGTGGCACGGGTAATGAAATAAAAGCATCCATAGTTAATTAACGGGCGGAAGGCGCGTGCGACGGCGCGCAACACGTGACAGGCATTCGCAATCCGGAGCGGCGACTGCCGGCGACGCCCGCGAGCGGCAGGGGAGCGCGTGCAACAACCGCCCCGCGCACACGCGCAGCATTTCGGGGGTGAATCGAACGCTGATTATCAAAGCGGGGCGCAGATACTCATTGGACTGAGGCACGAATACGCCAAGTTCTGTATTGTGTACTGGTTTGTGTTTCCGTAGAGTATGCTTCTAAGTCGGTAATACATCGGCATCGAATCAAGCAAATTGACTCCAATAGAGTTTTTGTACTTTTGCTCTAATTAAAGCTCAATGAAAGCGAATATAATAGATTTCCGACTTTTTTAATCACTGATACTGCAGGATTGCGTGAATGAGTACGGCACCTGCCCTGGATTTTCATAAATGAACTTTAATGAATTATGTAGCTTTCCTTTTGAAGACTCTCATTAGAAAAATACGATTTTTAGGACACAAAACTTAACTTCAAAATTATTCTCAGAATCAAAAATTTATCTTTATACGAATGCACTAACATTGCACTGAAATTAGATTTTTTAAATATAGTTAAAAAATGACAATAATACAAAGTTTCATGGATTGTAGTGGCTTCTTGATATTTGCAACAAAACTAGTTAGTTTCAATCAGCAAAAACATTTTCATATTGGCTTGTGTAGTTTTGTGTATGCCCGTGCGACTGCGTTTGCGAGTGTGTATGTGTGTGTGATTGCGCGCGCGCGCGTGTGTGTGTGTGTGTGTGTGTGTGTGTGTGTGTGTGTGAGAGAGAGAGAGAGAGAGAGAAACGAGAGAGAGAAAAGAGAGAGAGAAAAAGAGAGAGAAAAGAGAGAGAAGAGAAAGAGAGAAAAGAGAGAGAAAAGGGAGAGAAAAGGAGAGAGAGAGAGAGAGAGAGAGAGAGAGAGAGAGAGAGAGAGAGAGAGAGAGAGAGAGAGAGTTTTGAAGTTCATCGGTGCATCCCAAGTAATTGTACTTGGGTGCCGTGATGACACAGAGCCGTCCCGCGGCGCACAAAAGGTCGAGCACCTGCGCTCACAAAACGCGCCGCGCCGCGCCGCGCCACTGGTCTGCTGCAACGCGCGCAGAGGAAATTGCGACTTGCATCAACGGATGGGCTACTCGGCTCTTTGCTCGCCCAATTCCATACGCTTCATACGCAATTGAGTCTCGACCTGATAGTTCGCAACCCTTGAAATACATGTTTTATATGCTCACGCAACAAATACTTCAAATCATACTTTAAATCATTCAACAATAAAATCGCAAATATTGTAGAATAGAAGTGTATCCTCAGGATATTTAAAGACAATCAATACACTCACTTATTTAAAACATAAACAAATCATTATAATTAAAACATTAAAAAACAACGTTTCGGGATCAATAACGCAACATCATCAGCAAGTCGCGGGTAAAACAAAAATACTCAAAGGAAAAAATAACTATCTAAAAACACAGTCCATTAAAAATAAAAGAAACCTCCCGAATTAGAGCATGTCTTAACGTAGACCTCCACTATCGGACTCAGTTAAGCAAAACAAATAAATAAATGAGTGTACTGATTGTCTTTAAATATCCTGAGGCTACTTTTGTCCTACAATACACAATCACTGATACGTTTTTAATTAAAAATCAAAAATATAATCAAGACTGGACTCTTCCATTTTCGTATGAAAAGAAAGCTCTTCCAACGAAAGGATTTGTAATTTTTAAAGCCAATTTATATTGACTCACTTTAACCGAACCACTGAAACAATATTCAAAATAAATATAACTCGATCACATCGTTTTAACTTGAAATAAAATAATATGACTGAAGAATACACATCTCCATTAATTTGTAGCAGTCCTTTGATGACAAAATAATTGCCATGTAATTCAGGGAGAGTCGTTTTGTAGCAAAAACGTGAATTATATGCTTCGATGCACTCGTTCCTGTTAAATGAACCAACGGAGTAGAAAAATATAATGAACGGCGTGTGAAAGAACAATTAGCGACTAATTTTGCTTCACGAACGGCACTAAAACAATTCAGTTTCCCAGAAATTCCGAAGGAAAGTCGCGCGAAAAATTAAATCGTTTCAGAGCATTCCAAAATAGGAAGAAATATTTTGCATCATTACGCGACAGTAGACAACTCACAGTAACAGCCTGCTGTCACCAAACAATGAGTCCTTGGATTCCTTTGGTATATTTCACACAACAGTAGTCTCCTAATGGCGATGAAACGAATGAACAATTGTGAGAACAAACTTAAGGATATTATTATTATTATTATTATTATTATTATTATTATTATTATTATTATTATTATTTCATTTACAGAATGCATTTATTCTCCATTTTCAATAACGCAGGAGACGACTCTAAAAATCGTTGGTTTTTGCATTTTTCGAAAATTGGAACATTTCAATGAATTGGATCGACACAATTTTTTAAAACATTTGGAGCCAGGTTTTGAGAAAGTTAATAAACAAAATTAACAAAGTTCCTTTATACCGTCGATAAGGTTCCTTAACATAAACAACAACATGGTTTAGTGTCCACCGCATGTCCAGGAAGCCTAGAATACCGGACGAATCTCTACGTATCATATCCCAGGAAGGCAAGACCAAAAACAGGGCACATGGCGCGCAGGCAATTGGTGCGAGACAGCGCACATGGAGGATATCTGTGCATAAATGAAAACACACATCTCCTCGGAAACCCTCATAAGACTCGACATTATTCAATGCGACCGGCTAATAATGAGAAACAAGATTAACAATAATGTTAATAATATCACTTCACCCGTTTACTTACATAAAATGACTGGTTCTTCTCATTATTCAGACAGCTCTAAGTTTTTTTCCACAGCGAATTCATAAGTCTGAGTTCTTATGATTATATATACTTCATGTGTCGATATTATCGTAATAAATGTAACAAAACATCAATGCTCTCACTGTAATGAAATTTGTTCAGTCACATTTCAAAGAACTTACATAGAGCAAACAACAAAAAGTTGCATACAGCAAACAACAAAAAGTTGCATACAGCAAACAACAAAAAGTTGCATACAGCAAACAACAAAAAGTTGCATACAGCAAACAACAAAAAGTTGCATACAGCAAACAACAAAAAGTTGCATACAGCAAACAACAAAAAGTTGCATACAGCAAACAACAAAAAGTTGCAGCATAGGCAGCGATTTGCAACTTCGGACGGCAATAAATGCGGCGCAGCCCAGCGCCACCAGCCACCCGAAACCGACGTCCCCCGCCGACGGTCAGAGAGCGCGCGCGCCGTGTTCGCGCTGGCGGACAGTAAATGGATTACGGCCTCTTCCCGCGCCAGGAACACGCCGACATCACAATCACCCACGCGGCGACAGCGGGGGCGGCGTGCGAGCGGCTGCGCGACAGACCTCCGCCAAAGCGCTCGCGGCCGCACACACAAACACAAACATAAGCATGACACATAGACGTAGACATTAACAGAAGTGATTGACTGAAGGAATCAGAATGTCCAACATAAACATAAGCAAAATAAAGAGTTTCTACTGGCTGTGAGACATTCTAGTTTAGTATTGGTCGGATCTGAGAATCGATTTCGAGATATCGATTGTGACCATGACGGGAGAGCTGTTGCCATGGATTGCGTTGGTTCATCTATCGACTTATTTCGATACTCGATTTTGAGTTCATGTACTGTGATTGGTTCATTTCTTATTTAAGCATAAGCACACAAGCTTGAAGCTTAACGTCTTAAGTGTTATGCTGATGCGAACGCATTGTGAATGAGTCCGCTTCTGGACGTAGTCCTAACTTTTATGTTAACGCCGTGCTTATGTTTGTTTGTGTTGTGAATGGGCCTTTACGGCGCTGCACCAGCGCCCGCGCTCACGCGGCGCCGCCCACACGCCGGCCTGCACGCGACACACGCACTAGACCGGCTTAGGTAGGGCAGGGCATCCATTGATTGCACTGCAGTCCCTCTGACCGGCAGGTGCTAGGGTTTCACTGGCGACGGTGGCAGGAGTTTCGACACTAGCTACGTCGAATTCAGCCGTTGTTTGGAGGAGAACTCTAGCGGCCGGCTGCTCTGAGCGGTAGTTTTTCGTGCTTTCTTCGATCAACGCCAGGAGAATGCCGGAGCAGTTCTCTAACAAACGGGCCACGTACCACGCGCGATCTTTCCTTCCTCTTCCTTCTCCTATCGTCACCCCTTACTTACACTTACACGCACTAAACTACCATCATATGTCCCACTGGTAGGAGATACTTGATTGTGGAAAACCCCACAAGCCGACGAAGGCCGACGCCGCATCTCGCAAGCCAGCGGGGAAGATCACAGTCACCTCACGCGATACGAACATGCACTACAGTTACGGGACTAATGACCTTAACAGTTGACACAACCTGAATCACTTAGCAGTCAATCAATCCCGCGCGAGAGGCACCGGCGTGTCCACCGCCATCTGTGCAAGAGGGAGAGTTCATTAATTAATTTTAAGGAAGGAAGAGTGTTGATTCCTTTTGGTTAAATCTTTATTGATTGATCATTTTCGGGAATGGTAACCGCTAAAACCATTATTCCCCTATATGTAGTGTGTGTTATCGCGGAAGATGGCGGTGTCCCTCTCCCTTCTGGAACGCCAGACGCGGTGCCAACACACACGTTGGCTTCCGAGCGACCATCAGCCAGTTACGTTCGCCAGCGGGACACCGCCCAGCCGGGTCAAGCCCTAAGCTCTCGACAGTGTACCGTATGTAAGTTTGGGTATCTATGTGTGTTTGTGTAAGGGGAGAGGAGGTGGCAAGAGTAAGGAAGAAAAATACCGCGCGCGGTGTGTCTCTTTTATTAGGGTACTGCTTCGGCATTCCAGGAATTGATCGGAGCAACCACGGAAAACTACTGATCATAGCAACCCGACTGCTCCAGTCAGCGGCAGAATTCGACCGATCAATGGTGCTACTGTCGAGAATGTGCCACCAGCACAATTCGAACCCAAGGATATCCCGGTCAGAGGTGCTGCAGTGACAACAGTTGTTCTCTGAGCTAACTCAGCCTGTCAATATGCTGGGAATTCCACTCCGCGTTCGCAACGAACTTGTGGAAGTGGAATGGCTATTCGGTCACCAAGTTCGCAAAGTCGCGAACTATAATAATTTAGTCTCTTCTTTTTACGCGGTTTGCCAGAAACCTCTCTGCGAAGATGGGCAGGTCGTCAACCGTTGGATAAATACAGGCGTGGATCCAAGGGCAGGGAAATCGCCCCCCCCCCCCGCAACCAGATTTTTTCAGTAACCATTAATTTTAACTTGTCACAAAACTTCAAAGTACAAATATTTTCGCATAATCATTCAAATTAATAAAATTGTATCGCAGAATGAGTTGAGTGCAGCCTGTGACATTTTACAAAATCTGGGATGACACATTCGACCAAAACATTTTTAATTTCCCCTCCCAAAATTTGTCTCAGTATCCGCCCCTGATAAATGTCACCCGTGCGTCTTCCAAATCTGTCTCCAAAGAGCCAAGTACGTTGGTTGCAAGAAGGTTCTCCTATCCACATTCCATTTACTCACACAATTTTACATTTTTCACAGGGATAAGGATTATGCAGACTAAATACCAACATGTTCGATTTCAAAGGGGATCATAACCGGAAATTAAATTTGGGTTATACTATTTTCGATCGTTTATTGCAACTCATTTCTTCATTGACTACTCCCTAATATTCAAAATCGAACGTTTTCAATAGCAAAAATTAGCCTTGTTTTATAAGAATACTATTGAGCACAATTAGAAGCAATATGAAGAGGCCTAATTAAGATATAAACTTAATTTGTGTCAGCACGACGGAACTACTGTTAGCTAGGATGACTAGCTAACTCGCGCGATGACTAGCTAATGCGCAATACTCTGTATTTTTAAAAAAATGTTCCTAGCTCAAATTATTGGAGAATGTACAAAAAGTCCATTAATTTTAATTTACTACTGGTTCAGAGACTTTTATTAAAAAAGGTGTGAATCAAATGAATTCGTGCGCGTTTATTGGAGAAGAGGATCTTTATCTGGGAAATTATAAAATGATTTCGAACCAACCTGTTAACTTCTGCACACACCAGCTTATTCTCATTGATACGCGTTAGACGATGAAAAATCGCAAGAAAACATTCCAGAAAATTAGCGGGATGGCATTCCATTCGAAAGCGTTTCCAAACACAATTGTGATCTTCTCTCGCATTGTTTAATTTGTATACCATTGTTCACAAAAAGAACAAGTTTTTAAATATATAAACACCAATACATCGCGAATGCATTTCTCAAATGTACAAGTCAGAAACTTGTCCTGAAACTGAAACTTGTCCTAAAACTTGTCAGAAACTTGTTTAGTTATGCTCCCTGAGAGCATGAACTGAAGTTACGTATCAAGCATCTATTATCTAAAATCAAAACTGCGCCAATTTACACTTAGCTTCAAATTCTATCTGCAAGGGTTCACTAGTATCATTCATTATCTTGATGTTCTCCCACCTGTTGGACAAGAGTGATATTTCGGTATTTGTTTTTCTTTCTTTTTATTAAAATCACAGGGTCTCAGTTCAACTCTTCGAATTTTCCCCCGAATCTTACTTTTGACATGTGACACTAGAGAAATATATCGATTAGACGCATTTATATTCATCAAAGACCACTTCGAAGAGTGCTTTGAACTAGAGAGATACTTCCCATATAGTCGTCGCATGTCTTCAACGTTGTACCGACGCCTGAAGGATAAACATGCCCATGCTCTCCTTCCACCTATCAGCCGTGCTTCTGCGTTGACGTAAGAAGCCGCCATCACAAGCGAATTTTCCGCTTCGAAAGGCAGCTCAATTGGTATGGCAGGGCACTCGCCTCGAGCTATATTTAGCCGCATTAATTACAGAAAACATCAGCGCGGTGCTCCGACGACGTGCGAAGGGTAGGTCGAAAGAAAGTGGAATGGAGGGAAAGGAAGCAAGGGATATGTGTGACGGAGGAGAGAGATGAGAGAAACTGGGAAGTGTGGAGTGGGAGGGGGGGAGTTACTTCGATTTTAACAGAGTGACTTCTGACAGATCATCACGCTGGGACGCGGTTATCCGATCCGAAACTGCGTTCTGACTTTTTTTTGTTTTTGTTTTGAAAGATTGGATAACCGCGTTCCAGCTGAGGACCTATCAGAAGTCACTATTTAAACCGGAGTGTAGTCGTGAAGAGATTGGCAATGGGCACTGTGGAAAGAGAGAAGGGCAACGTATACTCCTCCCCCAGACAACCGATGGCGGAATTTGTGTCAGAAGCGCGAAAGAATGAAAATACGAGACAGAAAAGGAAACAATACGACGGCGAGATTGGAGAGAGAAGATGAGAGCGAGGCGGCGACGACCCAGGAGGTCGTCAAATGTGACTGAGGAGTCCCGAATGACAAGGGTGCTGGACACTTCAGATCAAACGAGTGTTAACCTGTGAAGTTCCACAGAGGGCGTGCCTAGGGTAAGAGCGAGGCGATGGGATTACAGGGGCAAAGAACAGCCGTGGTGCAGCAGGGCTCCATGGGACGAGCTCACCTCCGTGAAGTTAGCCGGAAAAAATCTGCGATTTCAACCAAACTTGGTATATTGTTTGCCCATCGTTTGCCCAGGTTTGCCCACCAAAAATTTTCGTTTGCCCACCCCCAGAAAAAAAGTTACAAAAAAAACAAATTTTCGGGCCAACTACACGCTCGCCGGAAAAAATCTGGGATTTCAACCAAACTTGGTATTTCGTTTGCCCATCGTTTGCCCAGGTTTGCCCACCAAAAATTTTCGTTTGCCCACCCCCAGAAAAAAAGTTACACAAAAAACAAATTTTCGGGCCAACTACACGCTGGCCGGAAAAAATATGGGATTTCAACCACACTTGGTATTTCGTTTGCCCATCGTTTGCCCAGGTTCGCCCACCAAAAATTTTCGTTTGCCCACCCACAGAAAAAAACGAAAAATTTTCGTTTGACTACCCAAACAAAAAAATTACACGAAAAAAATTCCCGACTCTGAGTTACGCTTTTGTAAATATAATCGACCCGACTACCACTTACCCTATAGAAACAATGATTATTTGCAGTATAAATATTCTTAATAGTGTATTTTCGTTTGCCCAGTGACAATTTTCGTTTGCCCAGGCTCAGAAATGCAAAAAAAGGCAGAAGCGTTTATTTACAGGTGACTCCGACTAACGTTTTTGTTTATATAATCGACTCGGCTACCACTTACACGGAAGGAACAATTTTAATATTCAGTATGCTAATTCTCAATAGTGTATTGTCGTTTGCCCAGTGACTATTTTCGTTTGCCCAGGCACAGAAATGCAAATAAAGGAAGAAGCGTTTATAAATCGGGGCTCTGGCTTACGCTTCTGATCATATAAAGGGCCTGGCTGCCACTTACGCTAAAGGAACAATAATAATATTCAGTATACTATTTCGTAATAGTGTATTTTCGTTTGCCCCGTGACAATTTTCGTTTGCCCAGGCTCAGAAATGCAAATAAAGGCAGAAGCGTGTATTTACCGGTGCCTCCGACTAACGTTTTTGTTTATACAATCGACCCGGCTATCACTTCCACTGAAGGAACAATTTTAATATTCAGTATGCTAATTCTCAATAGTGTATTGTCGTTTGACCAGTGACTATTTTCGTTTGCCCAGGGCACAGAAATGCAAATAAAGGAAGAAGCGTTTATTAATCGGGGCTCTGGCTTACGCTTCTGTTCATATAAACGGCCTGGCTACCACATACGCTGAAGGAACAATAATACTATTCAGTATACTCATTCTTAATAGTGTATTTTCGTTTGCCCAGTGACAATTTTCGTTTGCCCAGGCTCAAAAATGCACATAAAGGCAGAAGCGTTTATTTACCGGTACCTCCGACTAACGTTTTTGTTTATATAATCGACCCGGCTGCCACTTACACTGAAGGAAAAATTTTAATATTCAGTATGCTAATTCTCAATAGAGTATTTTCGTTTGCCCAGTGACTATTTTCGTTTGCCCAGGCACAGAAATGCAATAAAGGAAGAAGCGTTTATTTATCGGGGCTCTGGCTTACGCTTCTGTTCATATAAACGGCCT